>JAQQZZ010076493.1:0-36667 GCA_030265115.1 Mopalia vespertina
GACGAAAACTGTCAGAGTCTGGGTGTAATTGTCTTCAAAATCAACAGCTAACGGCTATTGTTGTGGTTGTTGTTTCCGGACGCAATTTCTCGTTTAAATTTATCAAATAATTTATACACAAAAGGCTATAACTATGTCCTTCAATGCGTCATTTCTGCGTGTGGAAGTGGATTGTATTTCCACTATTTGATTGTTAGATGCAGACGATTAGGATTACCCGGTTACATTTGCAATAGAACTAATTTCAAGGTAATAAGCTCATGGCCTTACCATTATGGGATCCAATTCCTGGTTATGCGCCTATTTCAAATTCCTATCTTAGGCCTATGAAGACGTGTCAAATGAATATATTTTCATGACTATGATATGAGATGGCTTCAGGAAAAGATGTGACATTTATCCATAATGTATGGTTTGAAGAGTGAAGGCAGCTTAGCAATTAGCAGGTAGCATGACAAGTCATCCTTAAAGTCTATTTCTGATCGAAATAATAATGGCCAAGCCAAATTAATTATGTTGAAAAAAGTTCTGATTACAGTATTTTAGTCACGATCATACATCCCATATGCAACATTAACAAGAACTCAGGAAGTGTGCCGCCCGACTTCCTCTTTTACGCCAAGTGACATTTGGATTCTAACGAAACCTACCCGACTCCCGACTAAATATTGACTCGGTCAACCTTATCGGGACAAGCCTAGAGTCATTCAAACAGATTCTGTATTTGCAAATTTCTTTTCATGGCTTGAAATGTAACATTGCTCAGACGTTATCAGTATATATTTATACACTTCAGAAGAGTTGATATGGATTTAGTCTACCATGATTATGTTATTATTTCTATCGGCTCAATTAACAATTGATATTCTTTGCTCACGTTGTCTCTTCCGGCCTTAGGCGGTACCTTAAGAAAATTCCTCCTTCATCTATAATGAATCGATCAGTTGATTAAAGAACATTACTATGTTTTATCCAACAACAACAACAGTTCCATTGGGAGTAAAATACCAGGAATTCACTGGACATGTTATGTCTCAAAACCAAGACTGTTAGAATTTAACAAGAATTCTTTTGTCGACGGTACATCAAGGCGTAATGTAACATCTGATTAAATAAAGCTCATTTGGAAGTCATTTTAGACAAAAGGTTATAAAATCAACAAGATACTCAACAGGCCATGCCTTTCTAAGTGAGCAAAGGACAAGATTGTTTAGCTAATTCATGTTCAAATCAGTTAAATATATAATTGTCCATACGAAATGAGAGTTATTGCCTAAAGAGATTAACAAACTAATCCTGTATATAGTACATGTACTTCACCACTGCAATTTCAGAATATCAATTTTGGCCGGATTTAGCGATTTTAACTGATACTTATAGGCCCTATGTCTTCAGTAAACTGAATATATCTACATGTAAAATATTTCATATCATGATATATTTTTATTGTAGAGAAAGCGAATGGTGCTTACCTCCACCGGGATTCGAAATCGGATCTCCGACTGAGCTACAGCGGATCATGGTTGAACAGCCACGAATTTTCATCCAAGTAGAAGTAACAAATCTTTCTCTACGGGAAGCGCTGAAGCAGGGTCACTAAATATATATATAATGATATTTGAAGTATCAAATATTTTAAATCAATGTATGATATCTCATATCATTATAAAATTCTCCCACACGATGTGAATGTCAATCATTGTTTGTATTAATACTATACTATCATCAATTATAGCTTTTTTAAATTGTGTACTGGAGTAGGCCTATCTATTTCATAAGAAGGGGGGAGAGGGTCTTCATCGAAATCAAATCAAAACGCCCATCAAGTTCAAGACGATTGCAAACCTCCACTTACCTTATGAAGAATAAACCAATCGTTGTGACTAACATCTTATTGATTGTCGACTCGATCAAACGGTAATGGTGTTAGTCTGAGTACCTACTTGTTATGGCGGATTAATTTTAGAGATTAAATATTCCCTCGCTAAAAGAGATTCATCAGATACCACCTAGCTTTTCTAGTGGCAACTCATTGGGTTGAAAGCATCGAAGTCAATAGAGTATAAATTCTTAATTTAATTAAGGCCCTACATAAATAAAAGTCTTATCTAATCATCTGAATTGTGTACGTGGGTGTATATATTTTCACACCGCCTTCTGATGGAAATATATTTGGTTTGAGTAGAGTTCGCTGCCCCACTCACAGAGGGGTTTTAAGGGCCTTTCCTCGAATGCAAGGATTTTTGTCAAATTTGTTACGCCATTGTGATTAAACAAGATCACAAGAAATTAGTTTTAAAAATAACATTTAAAAAAGTTGATATCTAAAATTAGACTAATTCATAGTTTCAAAAGCGAAACAATCATTATTTTAATGGAAAACAATATTAACTTATCATTTTCCAAAACTATGAATCATTCTTAAGACTCATTTACAATCTGAATTGACTATATTGCCTCATGTTCGATCTAGTTTTCTAACTTTACTTAAAAGTTGGTGTTCAAGACTGAACTCAACATTATGACAACGTAATTAGTCAGATATTAGAGGAAAATACATAACCCTTATCGGCGAAAATTGATTCCAAGCGTGGATGACATCCATGAAAGCTGCACAGCTTTTATATAAAACAAATAAAAATGACCTTTGTATGTTTAATTGTTGGAGTCTGATTGGACCACTACGAGATAAACGATATCTACTTCAATGTATAATGTAAACATTGTTTAATGTTTGTTTAAATCATTTATCTAACACAGGAGGCAGAGATAATAGTGATACTAATATAAGAAACTCAAGATTGAAATAGGTTATAAAAATAGAGGCAACAGTTGACAATATGTTTAGAACATGGAAGTCTTTCAGTTTTGCTTTCCATTCTACGTCGCTTCGAACAGTATTATACCGGCATCGCCTTTTTGAACTTCTTGTTAAAGTCGTATTAGTGTTATAATTTGTTCACCTTCAGTGCTTTTACAGCAGGAATTTAGTTTAGGGAAAAGTATCCACAGCGAATCGAGTGATACATTGCATCCGTGAGTGTGTTTAAAACATGGTAACTATAGAAAACAATGATCACAATGACTACCCCTCAATTGTAAGATAATTATAAGAAACCCTGAGTATACGTATACTCAGATTTGTTGAGATATATATTCCTAATGTTAATTTTGAATTGTACAAATGTATATGTTTTTTTCCAAAGCCGCAACAGTTGACAATATGATTATAACATGGAAGTCTTTCAATTTTGCTTTCCATTCTACGTCGCTTCGAACCGGCATCTCCTTTTTGATCTTCTTGTTTAAGTAGTGTAATTGGTGTTATAATTTGTCCACCTCCAATGTTTTTACAGCAGAAGTTTACATCTTTATAGCTCTTTTGTCCGCTCTTGAGTCTGTCTGCAGCCCCCAAAAAGTTTGGTTTGAGTTCAATTTGTGGAATAAACTGCCAGCTCCTGGCAAGTTCCTGGCAGCCATGCATTTCGTCGATGAAAGCATCCTGTTATGTTTTATACCGACGAATAAATAACTCAAGATGTGAAGAACTAAGATAATTCACAATATCTAATTGGCGCTCCTAAGTTTGTGGTACAGCTTTATAACATGGGCTTGTGCCATTGAGAGAGCTCTCCCAAACCTCGATCCACCTATAATATCTCGACAAAGAACTATAACTGCATTTGACACCTTTGGTAAAGAACTGATATTGCTATTTAATTCCACAATTCTTGCATAGCTTTTGTATTTGGCATTGATGAAGCAGGTATATGTTGAATGTCTATTTATACAGAACGATATGCAATTAGTAGAATGTCTGGTATCGTCGTAAAGTTTGGTAAGCGATTCTTTACAATATTCTATTCCTTCTATTCCATCAGTATAAGACAAGTGTGCCAATGATGAGTAATATGACACACGACCACGAGTTTACAGGAATCCGTCAGCCCGTTTTGGAATCAAAGAATACAAACCGTTTAAGATATAGAGCTGATATTTCTTTTTGAAAATATCTTAAATTTATTTGTTGGGCATAGAAAACCGAGCACGGCGAGACTGCTTTTACTGCTGGCAACACATCGGCAGCGTTAACTTTTTGTCCCTTGTACACCACGCGTTGGCTGAAGGCAGTTTCCATAAACCAAACAAGGAACAGACATAATTTGTTTTCTTACAAAAATTGTCAAAATTAATTATAATTATTTTTTTAAGTAATTTATTGTGTTGTATTTATTGTGTTTATTGATGATATATTGTGCAACATGACAATGCTATCTGCCTTATGAGCCATAGTTTTAAAAATTATCGACGATATAATGGACGTAGGATATCCCTTACAGATTCTACAATTTCGCCATTGTGTTTTACCTGCATTATAATATTTCACAACGGGATTTTTTAAAAATCAGTGAAGTATTAAACAGAAATGTTACAATCGTTATATTTTACTGGCCTAAATTGATCAGTAGAGGAAGTCAAATCCTAGGGAAACACGTTATTAGTTACAACTGTTCCAGTCGATCTGAAACTTGTAACCCTGCTATTTGACATATGAACCTCACGAATAAAAATTTGAAACTATGTTTTAACACAGTAGCTAAGCAGTTCTTGAGATGACGCCCTTCCCATCTTGTTTGAGAGATGGCGATCTTCAGACTCTGAAGCATATTCGTGTTGTCAAAAATCGATTCCGAATGGTTGGAGAAATACATTTAGCATGGTTAACAGCTTTAACGGGGTAGCTTTTTGTAGCGAATCCATGTAACAGTGTGTATTAAAGCAGACCAGCAGGCACCATTTCAGATTTAAAAGTTATTCTCGTAATTCGGGGGCTGCTTGGTAAGCGTGAGTCGCCAGAGTTTTTACATGCGACGCAATGAGCATTGCGACAAACGGTATAGGCATTTAAAACAATTTACTTGAATATAAACTACGCATTCTTATTGAAACATGGCGCGAAACAACTGATTTCCCTATGGATATTGGAGAGCGACAGATAGTCAAATTATACTTTGCATATATACAATGTCAAATAATATTTGACATAGGCTAAACAGACATATTTTGAATCAAGATATTGCCAACAATCGATATTTGCTGGTTGAATTATTCCGAAAAGCTAGGATTTGCAGAATAAGTCAAGCCTGAAATTTTGATCAAACAATGCTACTTCACTGTCCTGCGTAAGTGCTTTGCGTGGAGAAGGTTGATATCCTTTATCTGGGTCATTATATCGTTTTATCGATATGTTTATCAAACCAAAATATAGCCCATGGTGGTTTCTTTTCTCTAAAATTCCCTAATATATGGCTGTCTAAAGGGATGCATAGCATGTGTCTATCAGTACATCTGGTCAATAAATGTCCTGGGTCTATATTAACAAAGTTTATTCTCCCAGAAGTTTGTCAAGGTATTAACGTTTGCGATTTGTTGATTACAATGGCAAACCAGACATTGCATTTGTTCACTTTATCTCAGCCATCTTATTATATAGCCTAAGAGCATAATCCCTTGACAACCAGATTTAAAACTGACGTATTTTATCGTTAAACGCTGCACTTGACTGTACTACTGCATGCTGCATGTGAACATGTCGATACGAAGCCAGAAGGACATCTGGTACAACTAAACATTCATCTTTGAATTTTTCAATAAAGTAGTAATCATATGACATTAATTAATTGAGATGTAAAGAACACGTCAAAGTAACGTAATTACAACAAGCTTATTCTGACCTTAACAAAAATAAATTTGTAACTTATAGAATAGTGATAAAAAGTTCGTCATTTTTTTTCTCAACGACAAAGCATTAACAAGGAATGGAAAACAAATAAATACAGCACTTGTCCGATCCCAGATTATGCGTTTATATTATGTTATTTCTTTTTTTACATACATTCCTAACGCAAGACGTGCAATACAGATTCTATAATTCTGTAATTTTATTAAACACTAGGGTGTTTTGCTATATGTTTACATGTCGTTACAGACCGGGAAGAACACCTGGCACAACTCCACGGTCATCTTTTCCTCAAATAATTATCACGTGACATTAATTTATTGATATGTAAAGAACATCACTACAACAGCTTTATTATGAATAACAGATTTAAATTAAGAACTTAACCTGTGTTAACAATATTATCGAGGATCTTTTCTACTGCATGGAAATAACCAATATACAGGGAGGCCAGTGCCGCAAAAAGTATATGCTTTTTATTTTCGGTCCGTATCCATCATGCAAAATAATCCCGTAACTTCCCGTGATCACAAATTTAGCGAAACAAGTTCACGTGACATTTTAGTCTATACCTGAGACACACTGTTTATCGTGGCTTGATCGGTATGAAATTACACTTCTTCTGGTTTGACATATGACACAATTTGCTTTTATCAAAAGTTTTAGAAGATATTTAATTACAGTGTTCTTCCATGGAGCCTAATTCCATATTAATTAGGCTCGGATTCTAACCAAATCAAACAAACTCCCGCCTAAATATTGACTGGGTCATGTGATCGGGACAACCCGAGTCATTCAAATTGATTCTGTATTTGCAATTCCCTCTTAATGGATGGAGAGAAAACATTGCTCAGTCGTAATCAGTATATATTTATACACTTTAGCAGAGTTGATATGGATTTACCTTGATTATGTTATTATTTCTATCGGCTCAATTAACAATTGATATGTTTTGGTCACGTTGTCTCTTCCGGCCTTAGGCGGTACCTCAAGAAAATTCCTCCTTAATCCATTATGAATCGATCAGTTGATTAAAGAACATTAATATGTTTTATCCAACAACAACAACTGTTCCAGTGGGAGTAAAATACCTGGAAGTCACTGAACATGTTATGTCTCAAAACCAAGACTGTTAGAATTTAACAAGAATTATTTTGTTGACGGTACATCAAGTTTGAGCTGTAATGGTGTGAATTATATTATAACACTCCAAAAGCGGACTCAACAATTATGTTACTGTGGAAGAATATTTATTTACCATTTTTCGGAACAAAGGAGTCATTTACAATCTGCGTTCACTCTATTGTCACCTGTTCCTTGTTGACTATAATTTTAAATTTGCGATTTAAGACCGATCTAAACCTGATTAAGCTAGAGGGACACAAATAACCTCGTAGAAAGTATGGATGTCATCCATAAAAGCTGCATGCTTTTTATAAACAAGCAATAAAACCAACCGTTTGTATGTTTAATGTCGTGTTTGTGAGAACGTTTTTACAGCGCCATTAGCAGTCTGTCTGATTGGACCACTACAAGATAAGCGATATTTATGTCCATGCATTAATGTAAACGTTATTTCATAACAATACCTTTTTTGATTTCGGTTAAGCGAATGTTTGTTTAAATCATTTATCTAACACAGGAGGCAGAGATAATAGTGATACTAATATAAGAAACTCAAGATTGAAATAGGTAATAAAATTTATAGGTACCGAGGCTCATACCTCTTCAATTAATGAGCTAAATGTCCTACTGTACACACCCTATTACATACAGTTTTCCATTAGACAAACAACAAGTCTTGAGCAGTTGGAGAGCTATAAAATCGTGACATATACTGCAGCTTCTACTTAACATGTATACTAAATATCGAGACCATTCTATAATGTAAGGTATATTTTACACAGGGGTTGAATTACACAACTAAATCTACACCATTATAGTCTATATAATAAATCCAAAATGACAAAGGCCCAATAAACTCTCAAACAATGATTATTGATTATTAAATAACCGTAAAACGATCAACTAGTATCTTTTCCTTTTCAAGTCACAAATGTTGGATGTTATTGCAACACTTAACAAAGTTTGTTGAGAGTGGTTATTAAAATGACTGGTTTTCGTTGGTCATAACAGAATTTAATTCTTATGTGAATAACTGTTAAGCGTTCGTCATCTGGTTAACAAATGTTATAATCCTATATCTGTGTATAAAGTTGACGCTTTAATCTAATGAAAGATCACCTGTCCCAGAGGGGTTTCACAAATCACGAGATATCTAACATGAAACAAGTCTGATTGATATAACATTAGCGGCCAGGCATAAACTTTATTCCTTTATCTAAGACATCTTATTTTTAACACCATGTTCAATCATGGTTACCAAACAGATATTCATTTAACATTTGCTTGCATTTTCACACAGATCAACTTAACGTTTGTACCTAGTTCTGCTTGTTAATGTATGCGGAATTTATTTTAGCAAGCGTAAGAGCGTTGCACAATCCACATATTTCAAGTATGAGTTAAAGAAAGTAGCATAACTTTCGTTGATTTTGGACTCTGGATATAAATATGGATATGCACATATATTTGTGTCGGTAGGACTCGATTTGCCCTCAGAAATTGAGTTCTGGGTGTACAGAAAGTAAAATGTTTTTTTGCCAAGGGCTTTATTCTTACCAGATGACGGAGTCATTTTCTCGAGGTATGACCCGAAGAGGCAACGTAACCAAGAAATATAAATTGTTAATTGACTCGATAGAGACAATAATCTAATCAAAGTAAATCAATATCTACTATTCAAAGGCGTATTATAAGTAGCTCTATATATGCTCATAACAACTGACGAATTTTTCTGCTTCAACAATTCATGAGTAATCTGTTTGAATAACTCTTGGTATGTCCGGATTGGATCCCAAAAAACATGGGTTAAAAATGGGTAACTCGAAAACAGTTTCCACTATGACAAACCCGTGACTGTAAGGTAATCAAGACAAACCCTGAAGATACGTTAGTAAAAATTGTTGTGAGTTTTTGTTTCACGAATAAAGACAATAACAATGTTAATTTTAAATTTTACACATGTATATGTGTTTTTTTTCCAAAACTGCATCCTTTTCACCATGCATAGTTCGTTTATTACACGAGGTTCTCAAAAGTTTCTGGCAGCCATAGGCATTTCGTAGATAAAAGCAATAACACTAATGGGACCGACCAATAAATGACTGAACATGTGAAGAACTAAGATTGTTCACGATACCCTAATCGGCGTTCCTAAGTTTGAGACAACTATATATTTGGTACAATCAACAGTTTCATTGCATGGGATTCAGCCATTGGGAACTCTCTTATACCTCAATCCATTGAAATTATCTTGGATAAGGAAATACATGTAATTAACTGGCACCTCTAACTAAAGTACTGCTATTTAATTCCACAATTATTGCATAGCTTTTGTATTTGGCATTGATGAAGCAGGTATATGTTGAAGGACTATTTATACAGAACGATATGTAATTAGTAGTAGGTCTGTGGTCGCCATAAATCTTGGTAAGCGATTCTTTACTATTTTCTATTCCTTCTGGTTAATCTACCTACGATCGGTATAAGACAAGTGTACTAATGATGAATAGTATGAAACACGTAGACAAAACATGCAGTCTTTACGCCTGAACATTGTCTTGGTGCCGTCCGGGCTTCCAGTGTCCCCGTAGTCTCGAGTGAACCAACATTTTATCGAACCCGTCGTCCCGTTCTTGAAACAAAGAATAGAAACCGTTAAAGATATAGCAATCATGACTCGTTAAGCTAATATTTCTTTTTGAAAACATTTTACATTTATTTTTTTAGCAAAGAAAATCTAGCATTGCGAGACCGCTTTTACTGCTGGTAACACATCGGCAACGTAAAGTTTTTAAAAAGCAACAAAGGAACGGACATTATTTTTTTTATTCTTCCAAAAATTATCAAATTAATTACACTTGGTTTTTTTTTACAATGTTATTTTTTACAGACGATGTTTACGGATTCTATAATTTATCCATTGTACTTTTCCTGTATTATAATACGGAATATTTTTGTTTAATTAGTGAAGTATTAAACAGGAATGTTATAATCGCTATGTCTTACTGGCCTAAATTAATCTATGAAGGAAGTCAGATCATGAGGGAAACATACATTAGTTTCAACTGCTCCAATTCACCTGAAACTTGTAACCCTGTAAATTTACAATGTGAACGTGTTTTTACACAGTAGCTAAACACTTCTTGAGATGACGGCCTTCCAATCTTGTTTGAGAGATGGCGATCTGCGAATCTGAAGCATATTCGTGTTGTCAAAAATCGATTTTCAAAGGCTGGAGAAATACATTAGGCATGCATAACGGGGTAGCTTTTTGTGGCGAATCCTTGTGACATTGGGTATTAAATTAGACCAACCGACACCATTTGAGATTTAAAGGTTATTCTCGTGTCGTGTATCTTACTCGGGTACTTTGTGGTTTGGGAACCGCCTTGTAAAACGTAAGTTCCCAGGATAATTACATGAGTCGCAAAGTGCATTGCGACAAACGGTATAAGCATTTAAGACAATTAGTTGAATGTGAACTACGTATTCTTATCGAAACATGCATGGCGCGAAACAACTGACTTCTCTAAGGACAGTGAAGAGCGACAGATAGTCAAATTATACTTGATAAATATACAATGTCAAATAATATTTGACATACATGTAGGCTAAACAGGCATATCTTGAATCAAGATATTGCCCACAATTGATGTTTGTAGGTAAAATAATTCTGAAAAGTTCGGATTTCAAGATTTATGAAACAACATGCTCAATTGTGGGTTATATTTTGATTAAACAACGCTACTTGATTTCCCCGTGTCGGTGATTCTCGTATACAAAGATTTGCAGTCTTTACGTGGGTCATTTAATCGTTTTAACGATATGTTTATCAAACCAAAATAAAGCCCATGGTTGTTTCTATTTTCTAAAAGTCCTTTGTGTATCACTGTCTATATGCAGGTAAGCATAGCGTGTGTCTATCATTACATCTGGTCAAAGAATGCCATGGGTCTATATAATCAAACTTTATTCTCCCAGATGTTTGTCAATGTATTCCTGTGTGCGATTTGTTGATAACAATAGCAAACCAGGCATTGCATTTGATCACTTTATCTAGTCATCTTATATAGCCTAGGAGAAAAATCTATTGGTAACCATTCAGAGGTAAAACTGATGTATAATATCGTTAAACCAAACACTTGGTTGTCCTGCTGCATGCTGCATGTGAACATGTCGATACAGAGCCAGAATGACATCTGGTATTACTCAACATTCATCTTTTAGATCCTCAAATAATTAATTATCCTGTGACATTTAGATTGAGATGTAAGAACGCGTCAAGGTAACATGATTACAACATGTTGATTATATTTATAGAATAGTGGTTAAAAGTTCGATATTTTTTCTAACGACAAAACATTATCACGGAATACAAAACAGATAAATACACCACTTGTTCGATCCGCCGTTTAGCCATTAATAAAGGGGTTTTTTTGCCAAAATTACAAGTCAACAATGATTCAATTGCAACAAATATGAATTAATCTGTGCTCCAATTAGAAGATGGTAACTTTTTTTTTGGCCCATATCCAGGTTTATATGGTCCAACAAATAGAGAGTCGCGTGATTGGATAATTTAATAAAACAAGCCTCTGTAATGTTTTAGACTATACACAGCAGACGCACTGTTCATCATTGTTTGATCGATATGAAATCAATCTAGCTCTGGCAGAGTGATTTACCTGAGAACCGGACTAAGGAATATCAATTGGTAATTGGTCCAATAAAAATAATAATAAATCAAAGTAAATCTGTATCACTTTTTTCGAAGTAAGTAAAGTATTGTGAAGAATACTTTCTCTTAAAGTAAAGTTAATGGTAGAAGTGGAATACGTTTGAATAACTCTTGTCCACATCAAATTGACTGTGACATATAGGCTATACTATGGAAGCACACATTAACATTTAAGATTGGCTATTTTACTGTCCACTCGCCGTCATACAAATGAAATTTATTAAAACCCAGTGTTAAATACCAATCAAGCATCCTTTCATACAGTGATCTTGTGATACATGTTGATCCTTTTTAGGCTTACTATGATCGATAACAAGGATCACGTATAACGCTTGGCTTGACTATCATTATGGGGGGAAAGTCAGCTATTTGAGTACACAGGGGTTAAAGGGATGACTCATGGTGGTTAGTTGAATGCTTGATTCGTGTTTAAGTGAATTTGTCATTTGTATGACGAGATTGAACAGCAAAGAACCAATCTTCACAAAATTAACTAAGCATTAATTGTTTTGGGGTTGTTTGTCTTTTGTAAAAGTAATGTTCCTGTATCACTAAGTGGACACAATATAACTACCCCTAGTTTTAAATTTCGTACCTACAATGTATAGATGAATAAATATAGTCAAAAGAGCGAACCTCTTGCCGTTGACATTTGTCTGTTATTCTCTTATGTCCAATAATGTTCAAGGTTAATTCAAGGTCAATGGGGTGTCACAGCAATACAATTACACTGACGTTAAATCATTTGGAACACCCCAAAACTGTCTGATAAATTAATAATCTACTTCGGACAATGAAAACCACTTACCCTGAAATATCAGTATTACTAAAATTCGATTTTTTTTTCTCTGCTTCAATGTCGTAAAGCCCGTGGTCATGGCACACTGGTTGGCGTATCTGCTACTAATCCTACTTCAATGTTTCATCCTAGAGTTCGAGTCCGCCTGTCGACCATCGATCATAAGAATGAGTCACACGATAAGGCTCCGGCAATTGCGGGTGTGATTTTTACGCGATTTCCTCCCTGTTTTCAGCCGTATTTAAGCAAGGAACACTGTGAAATGGACAATCCGTCGTCATATGAGTTCGACATTTAACCCCAATTAAATAAACAAGCAAACCAATGGATTAAAAAGGTCTTCAGAACAGATACGTTTTTCTTAACGAATAAAGCAAAACAAGAAAAAATAATACTAATAATACATGTAATATACAGGTAGGGGAGAGGAATACATGGCACGGTATATACTTCTAACATTTACTCTCACTGGCAATTTCGAGTTGTCTTTTAGATTAGTGTTTCTCTTGTATGCTTTAATGGGTCCTTATGAGAGTGGAGTAAATATTTTTGATTTTTATATTCTTGTATTAGGAGACTAGCAAACCGGCTGAGAGGTTGATCATTTTGGAATTTAAATAAGAATTGTGTCTATTAGATCATTTGCCTAGTTCCCGATTTAAACCCATTGGATGCATAGTTTGAAGAGTTTTAATCCAATACGCGTCTTTTTTTAATGTTACTGTTAGGTCTAATCTTTAGAGCGAATAATTGTTGGGTTTTGTGTCAATCGGCATTATTTCAAAATGATCTGTAACCGAATGATCAGGACGAGAGCACTGTTTAACTATTAGGGATATGAGTTGCAACCCAAAGGAACTAGGAATGCTGGCTTTTATCCCAACCGAATATTTGGTGTCACTAATATATTGTCCAGACATGCTGAAACCGTCTTTCAACAATGGTGAGATTAGGGTGGTTTTAGTGCTGAGAACTTGTTCAAAATCTGTTCTACGGTTAACAGCACTGGTAAGAATCAAATAAGTATAAGATTAAAAGACGACCTCTAAAGCAAGTATGTGCAATACATTGAAGATGGAATTAATTAGGGGGAAAATTAAATGGGAAATTGATTAAGCATAATAATAATACACTTACAAGATATAAAGAGCGAATAAAGCACGCTGCCCTGATATCCATGCATCAGAATTAGACGGAATAGGAAAGTATAGTATGAACAAATGTGCCTTGTTATGTGGGTCTATTAAAATTGATTAATGAAAGTATTTTCGCATCATTCCATCTGGCCAATAAATGTCATAACTGGCTCTAAATTCGCAAAGATTACATGTCGATATAATGCACAGATCACTAACCTCCGAAGGCTCTCAAAGAGATCACGTGGTATCTGATATACTAATGGGTCTTTCTCTTGCAAACATTAGCAGTCAGGCATAAAGTTTATTCACGTTATCTTATACATCTTATCAAAGCTGTTATTTTTCCATTAATTCTTTCTAGAATCCTTTTCAACGTTCATTTTAGGACAATTGTTCGGTTCTGATTTTATGATTAATCTTTCGCTCATTTTTTCCAATGTTCCAATATAATCCATTGTTCCTGTTGTTGAAGGACTTCGTGAACTTGAATTAAAAGGGCATTGGTCACAGTTTGATATGTCGAAATTGAAATATGTGGGAGCAGTTGTCTCTGGAATAATCGTTCCGGGGACAGTCGTCTCTGGAGCGATCTTTGACGGAACAGTTGTCACTAGAGCGATATTTGCAGGAGCGGTTTTTCCTGGAAAAACTGTTGCAGGAGAAGTTGTCTCTGGAACAAACGTTGGGGTGCAGTTGTGTCTTGAACCATCGTTGGGAGAGCAGCTGTCTCTGGGCCCATCGTTATGAGAACAGTTTTCTCTGGGGCAATCGTTGATAACGCAGTCCGCAAAAAAAAAAGCATTGGCCTTTTATTGCTCTTTAGCGAGCGGCTACTGTTAGTTGTCTTCCCGACAGACCAATCCACGTCATCTATAGAGGTGCTGTCCGACCTGAATGCGACATCATTATGCGAGGAGATCAGTTTGGTATATTGTCGCGTGACCTGTCTGGTTTGCTTGCGTGTCTCTCGTGAATCCATAAGACACCAAGTAAAAATAAACCGTTGAATTCGAACTTTTTAATGTTTGGACAAAATGCTGAAGATATCAATACCAAAGCTGATTTTATTGCATATGTATCGTTCGTTGTTGGTGTTGTTGTTGTTTTTCAAACCACACTCTTTAAATAACACAGGTACTGTATTATGGTAGACGCTTGAAATCGTTTATTCTAACTAATGGGATCATCCACATCCACAAAATGAGCTCTACACCATAATAACAAATTCATTGCATAGTAAAATGCAAATAATATAACTACACTGTCCATTAAAATCAAGAATATAAAGCTAAATCGATATAAATAAAACGAAGAAATATGCTTTTATTGATGGTTTACGATTTTAACCGATCATTGTTTTGGAAAAAACAGTTGAATTAAACAGGTGAATTGTTGTGCTGGTAAATTTACTATATCCATGTCGTGTAGCGGGTGGCTGGAGGGAGCTTCATGTTGCCCTGGTGCTCTCAGAGCTAAAGGGGAACAGGAAGCCGATCTGTTTTGTGGTGTCTATATTACCTTGTCATATAAAGTGGATAAAAGTTATGAATCTCTACCAGAGTTGTTGCTCGTGCCGTAATTCATGCACAATATTCTGACTTCTGCCTTTGTGTTTTCTTTACCATGCCAGAGGACAAACTTTTCCCATACTGTCTCATGCAGTAGTAAGCATACAAGTGCACTATGCTTCAATAGTTAAAATTTCTTTCAACCCGCTCAAATTTGCGTAAATAGCAGTAAAAGTTATTTTGTTTGTTTTTCCTCAGTAACTGTGCTGCTGTCCGTTGTAAATTACACTAAAAGCCTCATGTACTGAAATCAACTCTCCGCATACGGGCTGTTTGACTATTCAACAGCCATGCAGTAGTGTTATAAGTTAGAACACCCCTTCTGCAGAAAACACCGTAGCAGAGCTCGCGGGAAGAGTTTGCCGTTTTAATATTTAAACACTTCCTAAAATCCATTTACATTTTGAATGTTGAAATGAAAGTTTTATTTAATATCATCTGATATAAAAGAAAAGGCGCCGATGTACATGTATCGAAAGAAGTTTTTATTCATCACTGGTTGCAATGTTTGATTTTTCTTCTATTGAAAGAAAACACAGCATAAATATAATTTTGATCCGAGTAAATGATGTGAAACATCCGCATATTTGTACGACATGTGTTTTGTTCTGGTAATCTCCACGTCAGATGTTTTTTCCGGAGTACAAGTCTGCATGTTGAATGTTCTTGACAGCCTACAAGGAACTTGCACAAAATGAAATTAAATGAATTAAAAAAATAAAAAACAAACAAAACACAATTTAGTTTTAGTGTATTATACATAGTAAATTTGAGTGTCTGTGTTCATTTGACATTATTTTCATAAAAGAAAATAACAAAGATTATAAAATCTACCCACTCAATGAAAATCCACTAGCAAGTAGGCCTTGTTATTTTCACAATACAAATGGTTTGAAGGATAGCTTAAAAAGAAATGAAAATTAATAAAATAACTAAATGGTTGTTTGTGTTTCATATAGGCCTATCTTTTTATTGTTTTTTTTTTATCTTCAAAATTTTATCTCAAGTTTTGATATGACAACTGCTTGCGTTGGGAACTATGCAACACAGTAACTGTTGCCAGGTACTAGGTACCATCATATAGCACATGCCTATGAACATTGTACCTGTAAATGTAAATGATGGAGTCCTGTGATGACCGTTTCCCAACAGAGAATGAATACAAACAAATCATCATAAATTGCAATTCAGGCACTCAAATTTTGCAAACTAATCATACTGGAACAAATGTGTGAACAGGGAAAATTTTACAATGTCTGATTTCGACCAAACTGTGTCTTAAAAGCACTTTTCACAAAGTAACGAAAATTGTACACTGACCAATACCTTATAGATATCGATCGATCGGCGAATTTTCTATTGCTATAAATCGATACATGTAACATCGTTACAGCCCTTGCAGGTACAGGAACAAGCTATTCTGTTATAAAGTGGAGGACACTGCCCCTCTTTCTCTTCTTTCCTATCGTTTTTTTGTTTTGTGGAAAAAAATGAAAGAAAATTATTTTAAGAAATTCTTTGAAACACCCGGCGACATGATTGATGTCTATCACCCGGCGGTTGACCACCGGCCGCCGTGTCTTTACGACAACCCTGGTGTCAATAACACTGGTATTGGCTGGTATTTATTTTAATATTTGGAAGTTAAAAACGGATAGCCATTGATATGCATAGAAATAATTTAGAGTCAGTTCCTCCCAGGTTCTAATTTAGACACATTTATATGACTTTTTTTTCAAAATATTAAGTTTAATAGTCATATTGTCTGTTTTTCTTTAAAGTCATTGTCTTTAAAAATGTTGTGTTTGAATCTTTTCCAAGTATAAAACAATTTTACCATTGTTTTTTTAGGTTACTGGTTTTTGATAAACCTCTGAGCTATGAACAGGCAGATATTGGGCGTTGTAGTGATGCAGCCTTGACCTCAATCTTTGATCCGCCAGGGGTGACGAGACGTCCGTCAATTTGGCCAGGGCTAGGCACGTCTCAAGAAAGACCCAGAACTGGGGTTACTAGGTCAACTGAAAAAGCTGAATCTTCCCTAACAACAGCAAGTCAAAGTTTCTTCCCAACAACATTACCTTCTGTTGATAGCGGTGGAGATGACATGTCCACAATCCGTACAATAAATGCTTCAGAGGTTCCTGGAGTTATCATACCAGCCATTCCAGGAAGCTCACCTGCTGAAACAACAACAACAGCCTCAAATAAATTTTCACCATCAGCTGGCCTTTTCCCTCCTGGTATTATTACTACACAACCAAGTGATAGATTAACATCAAGTACAACTGTATGGCCATCTGAGTCTTCTTCGTCGCCGTCATCATCCGTAAAGAGTCTTCCACCATGGTTAACAGATAGACCTGACCCTGCTACCCCAGCATCAGGATCAACATCCACACAACTATCTCAGACGACCAGAGATAAATCTTTGTTTACAGAGTATCCCTCAGCACCCTCCACATCTGATTACACTGATTCAGGGAGACACACCGCATCAACAACGGCAGGTGTGATTATTGTACCAGGCTTTACAACTCAAATATACCCAGAGGATGGGAGAACTAGTGAGAAGGCTATGTCAACCTCAACCAGAGGAGCTATCATCCCTCCATGGGAAGTAACACGGAAACCTGAAAGCACTTCTGCTGCAACAACAACATCAAGACGCACAACAGAAACAGTGCCTCCTCCAGATGCCAGTCAACCTTATTCCTCAACAAAATCAGATAGATCATCTAAGAGTACATCTGTTCTGCGACCATGGGAATCTACAACCTCACCAATACGAGATGGTTCCGTTTACAGAACAACTGAAGCCGGCTGGATTCCTATTGTTACAAGTAAAGATACCCACACCTCAACGACACCAACTGAACATGGGGATAAGGAAATAAATGGATATACCAAAAGTAGCTGGTCTTCCACAGGTGATGTTTCAACATCCATGGAGTCTGGTGTGTTACCTGTAACTCGTCCTGTAGAGGGCACAGGTATCACAACAACTGTAGAGTCTGGTGTGTTACCTGTAACTCGACCTGTAGAGGGCACACGTGATGTGACAACATCCATGGAGTCTGGTGTGTTACCTTTGACTCGTGCTGTAGATAGGACAGGTGTGACAAAAAAAGATCAGTCTCACCCCACAAGTGTTCCTGTGGTGGAAGTAACATTAGGAGATGATAATGGTACATTAGTCCTTATTCCAGGTGGGGAAGATAATAATAAAATAACAAGGAAACCCCCTGTAACAAGCCAAATTGAACTCAGTTCAGCTGCCACAGAACCTGTTCCTGTGATCCCAGTTACTATCCATCCAGACCAATCAAAGATCTCCAGGAAACCCACCACCGAGCCAGGCATTCTGGTCACCAGTAAACCCACCACCGAGCCAGGCATTCTGGTCACTAGGAAACCCACCACCGAGCCAGGCATTCTGGTCACCGGGAAACCCACCACCGAGCCAGGCATTCTGGTCACCAGGAAAACCCCCACCGAGCCAGGCATTCTGGTCACTAGGAAACCCACCACCGAGCAAGGCATTCTGGTCACCAGGAAACCCACCACCGAGCAAGGCATTCTGGTCACCAGGAAAGGCATCACCGAGCAAGGCATTCTGGTCACCAGGAAAGATACCACCGAGCAAGGCATTCTGGTCACCAGGAAAGGCACCACTGAGCCAGACATTCTGGCCAGCAGTGTTTCCATAGATTCTTCGTCAGTGCCATCAAGTTCCCAATCTACAGAATCTGGACTAATTTACTCATCTGAACCATTAACAACACCCACCATCCTTGTTGCAACTATGTCAGTTTCTCCGTCAGTCACCAGCCAAACCATGACATCAAGTACTATTGAAAGTTCTTCCACTAATCGCTATGTAGTCATCCCTACTGAGGATTATAGCACCTCAATGTCCACACTAAGCACAAGTGTTCCCTCGATGACCATCCGTGGGGTGTCCTTCTCCACTGTCTCTACTACTACCACAGTCACTGAGAGCACTACCGTCCCGACCACCATCCCCACTCCCCCACCCACAGACTGTGCTATCGGGGATGAATACACCAATGAGAGGAACAGTATAGCATTTGGAAATTCACAATTCAGTTTCGCCGAGATTAAGTTCAAACGAAAAGCTGTGAAGAAGAAGTAAGAATCCAACTTTTTTTAATTTTATTTTCTAATTGATTGTGAAAGTTTTCCCTTCATTTCTTAGAAGATAGATATGTATAATGTCAATATATCTGTCCAAAATTTGTATTTCTCTCTTGCAGAATTATTTTCTTTGAACATTCAATGAGTTCTGACAATATTTAATATTTCCAGTTTTGACATCACGTTTGATTTCCGGTCGTATTACCCAGAAGGCATGTTTTTCTACCTGACCAATAACGACCAGACCCATTTTGTATCCGGGCAGCTGAAAGGTGGAAATGTTGTCATCACATACAATGACAGAAGGGGAAATCCTCTCACCATATCAACATCAGAGACCTATGTGGATGGAGGCTGGCACTCTGTAAGCTCTAACATGGGGAAATTTTAAAATACTGTGCAAGGAAACTTAACACAGCCAGTATGTCATAATGCTGACAATAATTGTGAAAAATAATTGATACTACTCTGTAGACTGTTGTTCTTACAAAGAATAATCCCATTAGTGTGGATTCATTAATAAGCAATGATGTGTTGATTTTCTGAACTCCGTGGATCTGTAGGTACCGGTTACTAATGTCACCAGAAAAAGTTTACTATATTAATATGTTCTTGTTGATTGATCAAGTGATTGATTGTTTGGTGTTGAAGGCTGTGACAAAACATATGCGACATCTACAATACCCACAAATTAATATACTTAGACAGAGTGAAGACACTTTAAATGGAAAATGTCCACATTCTCGTGAAGGAAGTTAAACTTACAGTGTGTCTGAATCAAACTATATTATTTAACACAGCTGCATCGTTATTTTTCACTGATATTTCTGTGCAGGTCCATGTAGAGAAAGGTCAAAGGGAGATCTCTCTGGAGGTGGATCAGACAGCCACTCTGAGAGGAGGTATCCCAAGACGCCTCAACGTTACCGCCCCCATGTATGTTGGTGGATTACCCAGGGAATTCCAAATCAGAGAAGGATTGGTCAGTACTCACCTCATGACTGGCTGATTTATTCAAATCGACATTGGGGTCATGTTAATTTTATTTATCTAAAACACACATGTGTGTATGTGTCTGAAACAGGCTTATTAGGGCAAATATATGTGCAAGAAATAACATTAAATATTTTCAAAGAAGTCAGAACATAAATTTTCTTGGAAATTTGTTGAGAAGGAATTCTTTATTATAATTTTGTTACTGTTGGTTTTCAAAACCAAATTTGGTGAAATTCATTGTAATAACTAATGGATGTACATGTATATCCCAAAACTCAAAACATCTATTTAGCATATGTTAAATTAAGAATTATAATATATCAGGCCAATGTAAAAAATATCAGGTCAATTTTGAAGATTTCTTAAAGATGCAGTAAACATATTGGCAGAAAAGTGTGCCAAAAAATAATGTATTGTGAAATATAACTTCCTGTTTTGTATTTTTGATGGACTTAAGACCGACTAATCTATGGTTTGTTTAATTATCCCAGGTATCACACAGTATAAGAGGGTGTCTGAGAAAGTTCTCCGTGAATGGGGGCTTACTTCACCTGAAAAATGCTTCTGTTGTCAGTGGAGTTGGTCCATGTTACTCTAAGGTGGAGAATGGGGCCTATTTCAATGGAGATTCATATGGAGTTTTTGGTAAGAATTCTCAGTTTAAATAAACAGTGAGAAGATTGTCCAGTTGATTGTTTCCATTCGTGTCTTTTATATGTTAGGAAACAAGGCTGTTTATTGCCAACATTTTGTCTTGCTTTGTTTTTCACTTGGGTTTCATTGTCCTAAATCTGTGCCAGACTCCACTGCTAATTACCATATTGTAGTCTTGTTTCCAATCTGATTTTCTAAAATGTGTATATCCACCACCATGGCTTATTAGTTAAACTTTTCCTTCATAGAAGTCATCAGTGTTATTTTCCTTCCCCACTGGAGATTGTAGAATAACCTGATATACTGGATAGTTTTTCACTTCTTTTTAGCAGGTTGTTGGAGGGAGTTTCCTCTGCCCTACTTCTCACAGAACTGTGGGGCAAAGCATAGATGATCTGTTGTGATATCTAAGATTTTGAAGCCTTAATGAAGCATGTACCCTTGGATTGTCTTCTATGTTTTCCTTTATCCTTTGTGACTGTGCTGCCACATATGTCCATAAAATCCCAGTCAAACACCGCTTAGTTTTTAGTCATATCTTTACCTTTTCTGTTTTATAAATTCAGCTCAGAAGTTTAGTATTGGAAGTACTCTTCTCTTCAGCCTGTCATTCCGGACACACAAGAAAGATGGTGTATTGTTGAGTGTGAGCAGTTACAAGGGTTCCCCAGCCCTTACCCTTGAGCTACATGAGGGCAAGGTCAGTCTCTACTTAAATATTAGTCCTTTCTTATAGCCCTTAGCACTATGAACAGTAGTTTCTCGAAACTGTAGGCCTACAGGGTGATTTAAGGACTACCAATTGGTTAATCAGTGGTTTGTGTGAAGGAACACTGAACTACAGTTGTAGTCTGACTACAGACTACAAGGCTTTTTGAATACAGACGACAAGGGGAAAACCAGAGAAGTCACTTTGTATCAATTCAGGGTTATTGCACCAGCCAATAGTTGCCAACATAAGGTTTCCTCTCCGAAAAAACAGGGGTTTCACATATTTTTATGGTATAAAGTTTAGCTGTGCCATGGAAAAACCAGAGTTGTCAGTACTTTACTCATGGTTATCTCCCTCTCTTCCAATCAAATGCTAAGCTCGGGTCATGTGATACAGTTGCTAATAGAGATTGGAGGATCAAGGAGACTGACAAGCCGATAAAAGCAAATATAATGAGAGAAAGTGGGAGATAAATAAAAATGCAGCTATCCAACCATTCAACTGTATCGTCCTTCTTGCAAATGTAACCGCCTGAAATGCTATGACAATAATGCATGACAATTATCAAACAAGGGAATAACCAGTGAGGTCAGAGTACAACATTGTTTCGTTCTTTACTCTCAAATTAAATAACACAGAGGCTTGGCAAATGCTACATGCCTAATTTGAAGGGCCAATGATTATTCTTCCTTGTACTGGAAAAGACAGTTATTAAACAATCCACCAGTCTTGATACTTTGTTTTTCAGTTTCTCCAAAAGTGACTTATCCTGACATCTCTGGTTCTCCCCTTGTGGTCTTCACATATATATACAACTGTTCCTTTCTTTTTTTTTTTTTTGCTTTTTTTTTTCTCACTTAGAATAATGGGGTTAACTTAAAATAAATTTTAGGTCTGGCCAATTTAAAAAAAATTGTAGGTCTGACCAATTTAAAATAAATTGTAGGTCTGACCAATTTAAAATAAATTGTAGGTCTGACCAATTTAAAAGAAATTGTAGGTCTGACCAATTTAAAATAAATTGTAGGTCTGACCAATTTAAATTAATTGTAGGTCTGACCAATTTAAAATAAACTGTAGGTCTGACCGATTTAACATAAACTGTAAGTCTGACCAATTTAACATAAATTGTAGGTCTGACCAATTTAACATAAACTGTAGGTCTGACCAATTTAAAATAAATTGTAGGTCTGACCAATATAAAATAAATTGTAGGTCTGACCAATTTAAAATAAACTGTAGGTCTGACCGATTTAACAAACTGTAGGTCTGACCAATTTAACATATACTGTAGGTCTGACCAATTTTAAATAAATTGTAGGTCCGACCAGTTTAACATAAACTGTAGGTCTGACCAATTTAAAATAAATTGTAAGTCTGACCAATTTAACATAAACTGAAGGTCTGACCAATTTAAAATAAATTGTAGGTCTGACCAATTTAAAATAAATTGTAGGTCTGACCAATTTAACATAAACTGTAGGTCTGACCGATTTAACAAACTGTAGGTCTGACCAATTTAACATAAATTGTAGGTCTGACCAATTTAACAAACTAGGTCTGACCAATTTAAAATAAATTGTAGGTCTGACCAATTTAAAATAAATTGTAGGTCTGACCAATTTAAAATAAATTTTAAGTCCGACCAATTTAAAATAAATTGTAGGTCTGACCAATTTAACATAAATTGTAGGTCTGACCAATTTAAAATAAATTGTAGGTCTGACCAATTTGAAATAAATTGTAGGTCTGACCAATTTGAAATAAATTGTAGGTCTGACCAATTAAAAATAAATTGTAGGTCTGAACAATTTAAAATAAACTGTAGGTCTGACCAATTTAACATAAATTGTAGGTCTGACCAATTTAAAATAAATTGTAGGTCTGACCCATTTAAAATAAACTGTAGGTCTGACCAATTTAACATAAATTGTATGTCTGACCAATTTAAAATAAATTGTAGGTCTGGCCAATTTAAAATAAATTGTAGGTCTGACCAATTTAAAATAAATTGTAGGTCTGACCAATTTAAAATAAATTGTAGGTCTGACCAATTTGAAATAAACTGTAGGTCTGACCAATTTAACATAAATTGTAGGTCTGACCAAATTAACATAAACTGTAGGTCTGACAAATTTAAAATAAATTGTAGGTCTGACCAATTTAACATAAATTGTAGGTCTGACCAAATGAACATAAACTGTAGGTCTGACCAATTTAAAATAAATTGTAGGTCTGACCGATTTAAAAGAAATTGTAGGTCTGACCGATTTAACATAAACTGTAGGTCTGACCAATTTAACATAAATTGTAGGTCTGACCAATTTAACATAAATTGTAGGTCTGACCAAATTAACATATATTGTATATCTGACCAAATTAACATAAATTGTAGGTCTGACCAATTTAACATAAATTGTAGGTCTGACCAATTTAACACAAATTGTAGGTCTGACCAATTTAACATAAATTGTAGGTCTGACCAATTTAACATAAATTGTATGTCTGACCAATTTAACATAAATTGTAGGTCTGACCAATTGGGTTCAAATGTTCATCACATTGCCATGTGTATCTTTACAGTTGAAGTTTAACATGAGAAGTAGTGTGGGGGTATTTTCAGCAGAGAGTCGCTATGATAGTGACTTTGCACTGTGTGACCAGAGGTGGCATAACGTTAAAGCTGAGGTCATACAGAGTGTGATTACACTAAAGGTGGATGGTGGACCTCTGTCATACGCCTTTGACAGAGCTTCATCTAGACGGATCAGATCAAGACATCCCCTCTATATCGGAGGATTACCAGGTAAATAGACAGCTTCTCACCTGTAAAATCCTTCAATTATCTTACCTGGTAGGTAATTAACAGACTTACCTTCCCATGTAATACATGTCCTATATGTGTTAGATCTTGATCAGCACAGGTAAATATTGACGGTCACCTTTATAACATCCTGCACACATTTCTCAGCCAGGTGAACATCCTGGATGTTACATCAATGATATACACAGTAAGACCACAACATATGTACCCATGTTACACAATAGCAGCTCTTCTTCATTCAGAATATTCGTACTTTAACAAATAGAAGAGGCTTAAAGTCAATTGGCCCAACATTGTGTGTAATGGCTGGAATTTGACGTCTGGTTTAAAGAGACATGTAGATTTTGTGGCTGAGGATTGGGAGGGAGTTTCCTGTCGCCCTGGTGCTATCGGAGCTAAGGGGCAACATACAGCTGAGTGATGTACAGTATTTATATTACTGTGTCCTGTATTTGTCCTGACTTTGTTGTCAGTGGCTTCAAATGGGCTGGCGATCCATCGTTTGAGTGAAATAACCTTTAGTAGGGTGTTAAATCCCAATCAAACAGACATACAAGAATGCACATTTTGCACGGAAATAAAAGATAAAAATTTATAATGGAAATACACCAACCATGTTAAGGGAAATGTAGACAATGTATCTCACTAACAGCTACATAAGAAAGTCTGTCATAGAGTTCTCATGAATAGAGATTTACTAATACTTGTCATGTTTCTTCTCTTCAGATTATGCCCGTCCACAAGGGGCCTCCTTCAGTCAGGAAAACTTTGAAGGATGTATGAAGAATGTTTTCATCAATGGAATACCAATTGACTGGTTTAATCTCTTTCATTCTGTGGAAATCAACAAAGTCTCCTGCCCATTGTTATGATGATGCTTGTATTACTATAGAGCCCTTATCTACCCAGCATTATGAAGCCACTCGATAACTATAGAAACAGATCTCTTCTCACTAATTCCTCTTTAATTACATATTTCAATGATGTACTTTCTTGGCCTTGTCTTCTAATCATCTGGCCAGTATACCTCCATACATGCTTGGTCTTCCAACCATCTGGCCAGTATACCTCCATACATGCCTGGTCTTCTAACCATCTGGCCAGTATACCTCCATACATGCCTGGTCTTCTAACCACCTGACCAGTATACCTCCATACATGCCTGGTCTTCTAACCACCTGACCAGTATACCCCTGATAGAGTCTACATACCTTTTACCTGCATCATTTAGGAACACCTTGTTATGGAATTTGAATTAAACTTGGCAGTTGTTGAATTCTATTTTAACATATATTATTGATAAAATCATGAATGCAGCTTTGTTGTTTTTTTGGTATTTTGTATCAAATTAACAGCTAAACTGTTATTTTGAAATGATTTGTTAATTGTTTGGAAGAGGTGAAGTTCAGACTTGTAACAAGCTTGTATGTTCAGATGTCCGTTGTTAGTTAAGCTAATACAGCTTGCAAGTAGCCGAATGAAAAGATAAGTAGTATTGTGGAACACATCCACCAAAATTGCTGTTATTTATTAAGCTCAGGTAATTTATGTGCCAATTTAACATTATTCTATGTTTATGTAGTTGCTAAAGATCAAATGAACCCCTTGACCGGTTAGAAATACCCCTATCTTTTGAGATCTGGTGCTAGTTTGATTGTCTCTTTTCATATGATAGCTTTAACCTTTGATAGGATATTTTTTATATACATGTACCTCTCCATTAAGTCTTTTTTGACCTCTATATATTTCTACATACCATATATAAATGCATAATGACCATTTAGCCTTGTTATGGCTGTTGTTAATTTGAATATAGTGCATGGACAATAGCTAACTCCAGGTGATGGTTCATTGTTAAACTCTGGATTGGGAATATTGGAAATTGTCACTTTTAATAATAAATGCTATTTAATTATGAAATAAATTTAGGCTTTTATCATCCATGGGTCTGAGAACAAATGCTTATTTTCACATCTCTTCCACTTTTAGATAATTGTATATAAATACTTATGGAAACAGATATGCAAAAGGAATATTTTATCAGAAAGTCAGAGAAATCAGTACTCCACTTGCCCTTTTAATGGGGACAGGTCATGTGACTTCCTGATGTGTTCTTATACCGATGTCTAATCTGGAAGATTTAGTTAATACAGTATGTGTAACTGACTTATGTAGTTAGATGGTTACTTTTTCCCCAATGAAATGTGAACATCTGGGTTACTTGTTATATGTTTGAGATGTGTGTCAATATGTATTGGTAAATATGAAGTGGAAAACTATAGTAGTAAGAATGCGGAGTTTTGGACATTTTGTTATGATATTTCTATTTGAACAGAAATAACTGTTCAGGGATGGAATTTTGTGTTGCTTTCAGAGCCAATGGGCAACATGAAGCCGATCTGTTTGTGATGTCCTTGTATAACGTCCTGTCTTTTCTTTCTTTCTTGCTATTGGCGTTGAGGGTGGTTTCCTTCACCCATTGGGCTGGCACACTGTCATGTGAGTGAAATAAACTTAAGTATGGCGTTAAACCCTAATCAAACAAACAAAGACAAAGTCCAATTCTTAAAATCCAATACTATTGTAGATATAAAACAGATTTTTATTAATTTTATTGACACTCTTTTACAAGCTTTTCCTTTTATTTTATTTTAAAATATTGTGTGTAAAAAGTTTGTATTTCACAACGGTGGCCTGGCTTGTAGGAGTGTCATAGTAAATATTATGTTATTGATCAAATGATGTATTTTTACAAGTGTGTTGCACATACTCATTCAGGAAAAGTATTAAAAAAATAACTAAAGAAATCAGAATTGAAGAAAATGTGGATTTGTCCTTTATTTAGACTAAGTAATATAAATACATGTTTATAACATATTTTATATACTATCAAACACGTACAGGACAGGTGACTTTTGATTTGATATCGAGTCGGACAGTAATACAATGGGATTCAATCTATATTTCTGTTGGGTTCTCTTTGTCTCTGGACTTTTTGTATCCTTTTTTTCTTTAAACCCACTTATTTTCTTGAATATAGAGATGACTAAACTCCATGTTTATAAATCTGTTTGATTTGCATCTAGTTGATGTAAAATTGTGGTAATGTTAAAACAACGAGTATGTATAGTAACACCTAGGGGTGCATTAGTTTAATAAACCTGTACTGAGTCGGCACTGTCTATAACATCGATTATAACCTCCCAATAATGGACTTCTAATCAAAAATGAAGTGTTCAAAATTGTATCAATTCTAATGAAATTCCATTATTATAAATTGAAGACATCTCTTTATCATTGCCAGTCATATTACTTCCGATTGATCCCTGTGCCTGTGTGATTAATTTTTAGAAATATATATCATGTTACATTCATTTCTTTAAATTTAGTCATTTGTTATTTTTATGTTATTTTTATAATATTGAGTGTTCCAGTAATAGGTAACAGATGTGCATCCTCTGAAGTCTTCGAACATAGTCTGGTGTATTGTGACTGGCTAAACTAAAGCCACCCAGCCAGAGGTTTTTTAGCCTACAATACCAGCAAAGCATTTTGCGGTTATCATTTATATCTAGGCCCTCATTATTGAATTTAAGCACCAAACTAATCAGGCAATCACTTTTTTACGTTAACTCCAATGCCTAATATTAATTGCCTGGAGCACTGAGATTGTTAATCTGGGCAGGTCTGTGCCTGGCACTTGTTTCTCTCTATGAACTTTTACATTTTACACATGATATTTATCCTCATAGATATCTTATACACATGAAGCACAATTTACTAGTTAGCATGCATGTTAATTTTATTGTTGTCTGATATACCTGTTGTACACATCATATTTAATTTAGAAACTGCAATTATTTATTCTGTTTATTTGAGATAATACTGATGGTGACTTGCATTTGGTGTATTTTATGACATTGTGTACATTTTCTCTGAAGTGGAGTTGTTGCTAGTTGCAGTGGAACTACATACTAAACATTTGAGTGTAATTTGAGTATATTACATTGTAGCTAACAGTAGTCAGGTCGTGTTTGTATTATAATAATTAAAATAAAAAATGATATAGTAAATATAATGATTATGATATCTAAAACTTTATTGTGTTTTTTATCCCTCCATAATCAAGTTTTTAACTTGACTTCATTTCGCTCTGGTCACTTTGTAGCATCCAGCCGAAAAGAGATTTTGACATGAAAATGGACGTCGAGTGGTCGTTTTATGGGTCGGTCTAACCTAACCCTAAAGTGTTCTAAAGAAGAAAACGAGATGGTTTAAATCAGGATAAGGCCATGCAATTTCTATACAAGATAAAGTGCAGAATCATGGTAGCGTTCTGTTATTTCTAAAGGTTAGGATGACTCAAGTAGCGTAGCTATAGTTCCATGGTCTAATCCAGGTAACAAAGGACAACGGACTGTATAACACCAAAGCCTTTATTCCGTAAAGTCTTCAGATTACGTGAGCTCACCGACGTTAAGAAGAACAGAGGAGATGGTTTGGTCAATAACTATAAACAGCAGTCAACCGGCAAACCGAATAACTGTATACAAACCATGCCTGGGATTTTTAGCTTGAGTAACAGTCTCCGTTTTGCCCTTCTTAAATTTCTTTATTCGGAGAAATCAACCCCTTTTAAGAGATTATAACTTGTAATTCTGGTTGATAAAATGAAACTGAAGTCGACCGTTTTGATACAAACATTATCATTTTGGGGTTTTTTCCGAAAATAATGCTCAGTTTCCGAGCTTTAGTAAGCCCTTTGATTAAAAGAGAAAAAGTGTTGCATCGTCGGCATATTTCAGAACTATTGCCTGAATAGTTTTTAAATAATTGTCGTCTTCAATAAATAAGCTAATGCCGTCAATTGATTTGACGGTGTGTTGATCTTGATCGTTTGTAAGAAGAGCGAAAAAGAAGAGGAGACCGATATTCTCCTTGACGAATACAAATTTCACAATCGGCCCAAGTAGATGCAGTTCAAAACAATACACAAATGTATATATATATATATATTACAAATAATGTTAAATACTTTCACATGTAGTCCTTCCTGTCCGTGCCTCAAGTATTATCATTCTTAATCAGTAAAAGCTATGGTCCTAGCGGTCTATCTTCCAAGCCATTGTCCTGCACGCCGGATGTTGCTTTCGACGTGATCAATTTTTTTTATCAACTTCTTTATTTGTATTGGTTATTTTCATCCGAGAAATTGTGTTTCAGCCCTGTTTGCCTTCTTGCTAGGCTTACTCCCTGGATCAGTTGGCTGGCTGTTCCAACAATACTTGTTTCATTGTTCAGATGACCTGCTGTAACCTTCCTGGACACACTAACATTCGATCTACAAATATGGTAACAAGTATACCTAAACAAAAGTTTACAGCCCGATTTCAGCACTAGATTCGTAATATTGGGGATTTAATTCCCAAAAGCACAATCTGGGATTGATAATTTAAATCTAGAAGCACAGCCTCAAATTAGGGATTGCACTAGTCCAATACACACTGACTATTCAAGTGCCAAATGCAGTGTCTCGCCTCATTCTTTCTTAGGTGCAGTTTACATCACGTGTCTCTTGTCGCTAGAACCGAGGTATAACGCGATATTTATCAGGATAACAATATTTGAAACTCCAGCTCCTGTGAACTAATATATCTAAGCATTTTTATATCAATTTAAAAAAAAGTAATAAAAAAACAACAACAAAACAAATGACAATAAGTTGTTATAATAAATAAACAAATAAATAAATAGGAGCTATAATGAGGTAAACTAAAGAGCATGTGGGGGGTTTTCTGTGAGTTTCGACACACCACTCGGTTTTAAATCAAATTTTCAATAAACGTCGTCGCCTGGCTTAAATCCTGTTGGTGTTGATTACATAAAAAAAACATCATCTCTATAATCGGTTCGCATTAATTTGTCTATTTGTTAGAAGTAATTAACGTTTATTTGACAGATGACTTTTTTTTTTTATCTCTGTCTCAAACCGGTGACATAACTAATCTTCGGTTGTTATCACATACTGTATCTCTAATTCGGTCATGCTAATTAGAGTAACTTATACATGTTTCTTATTTGTATTCCTTCAATGCCGATGACACTGATTAAATACAAGGCATTGTCATGTGACGAATTATACTTATTATATAATGTTAATACCGTATCGGGTTATCGCTCTCGTGATATCTTTCTTTAATCCTCTCATTACTGTATTCATCATTGCTCAGTGATTGTCTTATTACTGCGTTGCGTTATCGTTTTTAATTCGTCTTATGTTACTGTATTGTGTTATCGTTGTTTGATCGCCTAATTACTATATTGCGTTATCGTGATTTGATCGCCTTATTACTGTATTGCGTTATCTTTGTTTGATCGCCTTATTACCATATTGCGTTATCTTTGTTTGATCGCCTTATTACCGCATTGCGTTGTCGTTTTTAATTCGTCTTAACCCAATGTCACACCAACTCAACCAGTCAGTTGTGTCTAGTTCAGGATAGTTGACATAAGTCTGAAGTTCAAGTCACACCGCCGCAACGGCACTCAACCATCCGTCGTAAGCTTTCTCGTGAGACGGAGAAGGAGCGAGACCAAGACCGCTGCCAGACAACGCTTCGAATGTTATTACCGAAGAACGTTATCCGCCATTTTAAGCTATAGATCGTGTGACTTAAACTGTTGGTTTCATTGGTTGAGCTGTCACTGCAGTTGCAGTTCGTCGTGAACCAAGTCAGACCGAAAAGACGGCATGCGACGAGTCCCGACGCCGATCAATTACGATTGAACACGCTCAACTTGATCCGACCACTTGCGACGGGACATAACTGACGTCGTTAGAGGTGTCACACCGAGCAGACGGTTATCGACGGCTAGTTGAGTTGAGTTGGATGCTGTCGGATTGGTGTGACATGGCCTTATTTTACTGCATTGTGTTATCGTTGTTTGATCGCTTTATTGCTGTATTGCGTTATTGTGGTTTGATTGCCCTATTTATATTACTGTATTGCGTTATAGTGGTTTGATCGCCTTATTACTGTATTGAGTTACCGTTGTTTGATCGCCTTATAACTATATTGCGTTATCGTGGTTTGATCGCCTTATTACTGTATTGTGTTGTCGTTGTTTGTTCGTCTTGTTACCGTATTGCGTTATCGTTCTTGGTGTTATTACTGTATTGCGTTGTCTCTCTTTGTGTTATTATCGCATTGTGTTATCGTTCTTTGGTCGCCTTATAACTATATTGCGTTATTGTTCTTGGTGTTATTCCTGTATTGCGTTATCGTTTTTATGTATTATAACTGTACTGCGTTATCGTTCTTTGTCTTAGTACTGTATTGCGTTATCGTTCTTTGTCTTGCTACTTCATTGCGTTATCATTCTTTATGTTATTAGCGTTTTGCGTGATCGTTTTTATGTATTATACCTGTATTACGCTATCATTCTTTATCTTATTGCCGTGTTGTGATATAACTCTTTGCGTTATCGTTGTTTGTCTTATTGCGTTATCGTTTTTTGTCTTATTACTTTATTGCGTTATCATTCTTGTGTTATTACTGTCTTGCGTTATCGCTCTTTGTCTTAATATCGTATTAGGTTATCACTCTCGTGATATCTTTCTTTAATCCTCTTATTACTGTATTCGTCATCGCTCTGCGGTTGTCTTATTACTGTATTGCGTTATCGTTTTTAATTTGTCTTATATACTTATTTCGTTGTCGTTCTTTGATCGCCTTATAACTGTATTGTGCAATCGTTGTTTGGTTGTCTTATTGTTCGTTATCCTTCGTTGGTCGTCTTGTCACTGTATTGCTATATCGTTCTCACTATTTTTATCGTATTGCGCTATCGTTATTTGTCTTATTGCCGTAATGCGATATCGTTCTTTGTCTTATTATCGTGTCGTTATTTGTCCAAGTATCGCATTGCGTTATCGTTCTTTGACTTTTATTGTATTTGTTCGTCTTGTATTCGTCATCGTCCTGTGGTTGTCTTATTACCGTATTGCATTTTCGTTTTTAATTCATCATATATACTTATTGCGTTGTCGTTGTTTGATGGCCTTTTTACTATATTGCGTTATTGTTGCATTATCGTTCTTTGATCGCCTTATAACTGTATTGCGCAATCGTTGTTTGATTGTCTTATTGTTCGTTATCGTCCGTTCGTTCACTTTATTGCTATGTCGTTCTAAATATTTGTTATCGTATTGCGCTATCGTTCTTTGTCTTATTGCCATATTGCGCTATAGTTCTTTGTCTTATTACCGTGTCGCGTTGTCGTTCTTTGTCTTTTTATCGCATTGCGTTATCGTTCTTTGTGTTTTTATCGCATTGCGTTATCGTTCTTTGTCTTGTATCGTATTACGTTATCGCTATTTGTCTTATAACCGTGTTACGCTATCGATTTTTGCCTTATTACCATGTTGCGTTATCATTCTTTGCCTTTTGTCGTATTAAGTTATCGTACTTTGTTCATACCTTATTGCGCTATCGTTCTTTGTCTTATTACCGTGTCGCATACTCGTTCTTTGTCTTTTTTTATACTTTCTTTTTTATTACCGTATCGGGTTATCGTTCTCTGGCCGTCTTATTGTTGCATTGTGTTATGGATATGATTCAGACTATAAACAAATTCTCCCGATTTTCTGCAGATATGAGTAAAACAGGATTTCCAATGTACGGCATTTCCCTCATGTAATATTTGAGACTACAGTGAGATAAATATAGGACCTGGACCAGCGGGTCATTTTGTTCCAAGACGTCCTGCAGACAAGTAGTTCTGATATCTCAATGATATTAAGGCGCATATACTTAACCATACTTGTTTTAAGAATGACCTTTCCTTGTTAGAATAAAGTGTTATTCCAAACGTATGTAACAGCTGATCCTCGATACACATGACATGTGTTAAACCACCCGGGGTAAGTTGTTACTATATGAAAGTGATTCTTAAAAAGGACGATTTACAGAATAAAAACGAAGTCCATATTAGAAAAGCTGTATAGATCTTGTGCAATACACATGGGGTGTTCTGTAATTTTAATTCATTCCTTTAACCCCAGCCTGCTGTCACTACAGTAGTGTAGGAAGTCTTGAATCTCTGGTTGCGATGTTCTTCTTGTTTTTCACAAGGATGGTCGGCTGCAGTATAAATATATAAGTGAATGAATATAGAAAAGAAAAATGACCAGGGCTTGAATGCGGACCTTTGATGGAAAGAGTTGAACTTCACACTGACAATTGTTAACTTCAGTCCAAACTCGAACAGTCGGTCTATACACTGATCAATTTATGCATGAATGTCAGTATACAGTATAGTACATATACTTTTCCTGGTTGCTTTTTTTCCCCCCGAATTCCTGCCATACTTTTGTACAATTACTTTAAACATTGAATTCATATTAAAGAAAGTTAATTCTTTACTAAAAACGTCAATTTCTAAAGGTCATTATAAACCCTAAGGTATTTAAGTCATTTTTCTTGTTTACTGTTTAACCATTATGAGCTACATTAAACACGTGGTTTCTGAGGCGCATTGATCTGTAGGTATTGTGATCGCTCAGTGCGTTATTCAGAGACGAGCCACCCTGTATTCACTGATCGTGATCTCCTCGTAAAAATATTTAAACTGTGCGAGAGAGGTATTTTTTTTCTCTAAAATATAACTCAACGATTTGTATGAGTAAACATTTCATCATTATGAAGAGAACTAAGAGATTTCCTGAGGATCTTTATATGTGGTTAAAATATAAACTCTCTGATCTACGGTACAGACTGGGAGGAGGGATAAAATTGGTATTGTGGATCGCTGGTTAATTGGATAAAATGGTTATTTATCCAACAGGCTTATAAACGTAAACTTTCCGTTTTTCTGTCGAGAAAAAAGAACCCGAAAAGGTCAAATAATTTATGTTAATGTTCAATATAAACTGCTGCTGTGTGCTCGTTTCACTGGCACGGAACATTTAACATTGATTACATAACACGATGTTAAAACATACAAACCTCAGACAAGAGCTTTATGTTTGCTCATGTGATCGCCGCTTTTAAGTTTACTTAACTGAACACAGTCTATGGCCAACTTAATAAATGTAAGTGCAATATAAGACAGGTTTGTGTCTGGTTTTTTCGTTACGCTAACTTCGTGTTTGCTTTCATGTCAGTCGCATGCCCTTATAGACCTTCATACACCCACTGAAAGTTGGCATTCGCTGTCTAGTTTTCAGTCTTTACATAACTTTCAACAATCGACTGCTTTAACAAAACCAATAAAAACCTTCAATTCATTCCGTTTAATGACCATAAGATTTTATATGATTTTTGTTTAAATAAAGATTGAAAAAGTCCTCAAGAACCTGTCCTGTCCCATAAATGGTATATAAGTACAATGACGACTTCAATGGGTATACAGTATATAGTCAAATACAGTTAAATAAAAATTCAACAAAGAAAACCAGGTAAGAAAAAGTTCACCTTTTTCATTTTATTGATATTTAAGTTTCGGCTATCCACACTTAAACCTTAACTGAGATATATCTCAACTGTATAAGGATGAATACCAGATAAATGAATGTTACGTACAGAGCGGCAATATTTGGAGTAATATAATTGGAGAAAATATTTATGCCATCTAAAGACCGAGGCTCGTGTTAGCTATACCATCATTCTTTCTAATGCTGGTGAATAACTCGGCCAGATTAACATTCGGATAGAAGGACATTGCAATTCAATCGAATTCAGCTCGTATTTATTTTCATACAACCAGTGTATCTTTGTACATTTGTAGCGATTCGACAAAACTGATGTGTTTCGTTTAATTATGAAACAATAAAACTGATCACAAAGAGTATTGCTTCTTTTCGACTGTTACTTTATGGAATTTAAAAAATGACGTCTTCTTATTTTTGTTAAAACTGCTCGCAACAATGGCTGCTCAATTTTTAAGACAATTCCAGGTCCTTGTCTTGCCAAGCAAACGTAGCCCATGTTGGACATAATAACCATGAGGTTATAAAAACTTTAGCATACCCAAGTCAGAGTCTATGCTTAAACTCTTGAGATTGTACTCCCCTGACTCCTAATGGGTTGTGGAAAAATGAGTTGAGCACATACTCAACTGAGTACAAAATGTTTTGAGCACATACTCAACTGAGTACAAAATGTTTTGAGCACATACTCAACTGAGTACAAAATGTTTTGACCATTGTAAAGGTATGATTTTTAAAATCGAATCGAAAAGGGTACTGGGTGTAAAAAGTCGTTTGCAACCATCTTATTCTTAAACAACTCTGCAATCCCGTTGAGCGCTGTCTTGGTCATAACCCTGCTCAGGATTCGTGCTCAACTGGGCACAGAAAGCGTTCTTAATTTGTTATAACATCGGTTTCGGAAAACGGACTGCAAACTCGAATCAGCTTAGCACGAAATATCAACTCGAGCATATACCCAAGGACTTTACATGACCTCGACCCCTGTACAGAAAGCATTACGTCGTCTTTGTAATAACGTCAACGTTAGCTACGCATGTTTCGTTAAACCCAATTCACACCAGACGCTCGACGCAACTGTCGCGCAGCACGAAAACAATGTAAAACACTACTTTTTATGTAATAAAGTCTATACTAGAGGCTATAGTCACGCAACAGTTACGTTACGGTCATATGTTCTACAACGTAGCATTATTACGTTATTCATTTACATTGTGACGTCATTGCCTGAGCTAGTTCACCAATGTTAAAGCATAGGAATGGAACGTGTCGCGTCGCGTCTAGTGTGGGCTAAAGACAAGCTCCTGACACCTTTGTAGAACGAGCCCCTGGCGAGTTTGAAACAGGATGGCGTTATTCGAAATGTGACGTCAAATAGAAGAACGTTATTCAAAACATGACTGAAGCCTCTATGTTGCGTGATTAAAGGACATGCGTTCGTACACAACGTCATAATATAGAAGAGACGAGATATGACGCAGATAAATTTGAAGTGTAATAACTTAATGCAGAAACGAAAATCTAATTCAATGGCAATGAAATGTCTGAATTACGAGTAAAAGACAGTCAACAATTGTTTGAGAATCATACGTGGGTTGAATTAAATAAATAAAACACAAACTATTGTAGTGTGATTTGTTGCTGATTCCTGTTTCTATGGTCACATCATGTTGTCTTGCACCACAACACATCTGTTTCTATGGTCACATCATGTTGTCTTGCACC
>JAQQZZ010076494.1:0-20340 GCA_030265115.1 Mopalia vespertina
CAACAAAAAAAAAAATAAAATAATAATAAATGCAAACTTACAAATCCTCTATATCCGACCACCTACAAGCGCACTATACCATACCATAATTGATTGGTGAAACTTGCCCGGCTTTAATACAAACATACAAAACCGGACCAGCAGACATTCAAGAGACACAAATCCGTTATTGTGGTTCACTAATATGAAATGCTTCATCATATTACTAACAATGACATTCGCTTCCTTCAGACGTGTTTCACGGAGAGTTGGGAGGGAGTTTAATTCCTGCTGCCCCGGTGCAATGGAGCAAAATGAAGCCTATCTGCTTGTTATGTCTTTGTATTGCATCCTGTGATTGTATTGTCTTGTCTTTGTGCGTTGCCAGAGGTGGGTAGGGTGGTTTCATTCTCCCGTTGGGCTTGCGCGCCGTCATATGAGTGACATAACCTAAAGTACGGTGTTAAACCCCAATCAAACAAACAATCAGAAGTGTTTCTCAAATAAGACCCATTTGGTGGAACTGTTGACATTTTAGATGAGAAGTCGGACGATAATTCATGATGCTATCAATTAAATGTGGTTAACTTTTCTGTTTGGCTTGTATTTTGCGTTGGTCGTTTTTGTTAAGTTGACTTTTTTGTCGTTTTGGTGGTGTTCAGGAGGGGGTTCTAACCGGGGTTTCTCATAACACACATTGATGTCTGACAATGTAGAACAATAAAACAAGGTACCATAGTCTTGATTAGGATACTTATTGATTAATTATCTCAATCCGCTATCTATTTGGGAGGTGTTAATATTGGGGTGTTTAGCAGTACACTCTAAAGGTCTGCCATCCTTGATTACATGATGCACAGACCATGCGACCATTCTATATCCTCCTAAGACACAGGGTAATGTTCTTTGTTAGATTTTAATGCCATTCAATATGGTAGCTTATTTTGTGCTATCTTGTGAGTTCGGGTGTTTGTCCACAGAGATGGACATTGAGTTGGAATTTCAATTTGCAACTAAATAACTGAGCAATTGTAAACAAATAGTTGTTTGTCCACAGGTGTGGACGCGGGATCTTAAGAGGATATCAGTGGATTTTGTGCGGTTACCTATCTGATGTCTATCCATGCATTAAGTGACCTCTACTTTATCCACTGCATAAGATGGGCAGATTCCATTATGGTGCACTATTGGCTTTATAATCATTTATTCTAGGTAAAACATCACGTGCATTATAGACAACACGTTGGCTGGCTGCAAGTACATGACAAGTAACGCGAGAAAGCGCGTGAAAACCCAGGCGTACACATTAAGAACGGTGTTAAATCCCAACCAAACAAACAAATCTTTTCATTCTGTGCAATTTAATAGCCATACATCGATCGAAATCATAAATCATAATTTTACATTTGGCCAAATAGAACTTTCGCGACTGAAGTACTTATGTATATCGTATGAAATAAACGTTGTTTGTTGTATTACAATACATGCAGTCTACTCTGCTCTTTATAAGCCCCTTACTATCATCAAGATCCATTCATGTTTGACCCAAATACGATTGTTGGCGTCGTGGGAAATGAAGCTTCTCACCAGGTGGCGTGTAGATCAGCTGTGACTTTTGTAGCGTTATATTGATATGGCTGTCACAGGAATTAATTTATATTTCTCCGTTGGTAAATGGCTACAGTGGTGTCATTGTCCATTATGTACCCATTCAGTGTGGAATAGAAAGAGAACAGCCAGGTGATTGTAGACTGCTTCTACAAGGTGACCTAATCTTCTATTGATACGATTCGACTGTTCATACAAAAAAGGGAAAGTATAATATTAAGCTGTTTCATGACTTAACGTGTGTTTTAAAACGTGTGACTCAGAAGAACCAATTGCAAATTACGTTCGAGAACCCTCTGATTAAAGTCTTTATTGGATAAATGCCCATTTTGCTGTAAACAAACACGTACACGAGAAGACAGAATGAGCCAGTTGTTGTAAGTATAGGTTAACATACAGGGGTTACCTGAACAAAGGCATAGAATGATGAATGGAAAAGTAGAATGAAGGAAACATAAACAAACACAGACGTTTATTCATAAGACACTTACCTCTCTCCAGTGGTTATCTAGGCCAGTGGCTGTCAACTTTAGTCTCCTTTTGTCAAGAAGAATACAAAAACACCCAGGGACTACTGCGTACACTATTGTCTAATGTATTGAAATAAAAGCCCCGTGGGTCATCAAATGCTAATAAAAAATATATAGCCTAACAATTAAATTTGTTTTATATATAACGAGTAAATAGAGTACCCAGGAGGAGAACTCCACTGATTCATATGTCACCTATACAGCAGCTAAATGAACGTCTCGAGCTAGATTGAGCACGAACAGACCACTCTTTGTGCCATGCGCTTTGCATTGTATGAAAGAAAACCCTTTACCCCAAAGAAACGATGTAGTGTTTAAGATGTTGAGATACCCTCAACCAAGTCAAATATATTTTGAAAAAATAAACACCTTGTAGAAAGTAGGCCAGTGTAGCTCTTTATGGTGGAAGGGGCGTTTGTCCGATCAATATAAATTTTTCAGCGAGTTCTCAAACGTTAGTTGCAAGTAGACTTTCCTGGTTTAGCTTCAACAACACGGGTATTAATTACGAAAGAGATAAAATTGTTTTTTCACTTTGTTGTATGAACTGCAGAATGATATAACTGAAAGATAAGGTCAGATTTTACAAATACAATCAATTTGGTAGGCCTATTATTTATGTATTACCCCTCACAGACTGCATGGCCACATATGCCTATCAGTTAGTAAAGTGTTTTGAAATATAAAGGAAAGACAAAAGACAATATTAAAGATCATTGTATTCCACCATTATTTCTAGGTATTTAGTATGTACTGGACCAAGTGGACCAACTTATTTGTAGACCAAACGAACGCCCATCGTTATTTCGATCTTAAATACTTCTCTTTCGACTTCCGCAAAAGATTATATGACCCAAATCCGTATATTACGATGGATACCACTCTTGTCTATTCGTTTTCAAAATCACTCGTCTCCGGCCACGTATACACACGGGCTCCCGTTGGATAACCATTATTTCTCATGTTATCCATCGATATTGATATTCTTATTTACATCAGTGTCGAAGAAAAATAAGAACGCTGGAAAATGTCCACGGGATATAACACCAATTATTACCGGTTAACATCAGTAATTGTTAGACATACCGTATTTATAGAACACGTTTATAACATTTAAGATAATATCATGAATGTAGGCTTTGTTAAACAGAGAGAAAAGAAACGCAATTATGCATGTATCAACTTAGATTTTAATCTTAACAAACAAAACAAACAGGCTGGAAGCGAAACTAAAGACAAAGATACATTATCACAAATAAATATACTACCCGAAGCTAGCTGGTTCATCTGCTGTGCGTCTCTATAATGATGTCAGGACGGGTTATTATGGCACCCCAAAGCGGAAAAAATTCAAGACTTTTAAAGTTTACTCCAAGAAGTATACTTTTTGCTCAAAGTAACAAGACACAATACGTCTTTTAAAACATTGTACAAGAAATATTAATTCTGTTCAAGAAAACGATTTTAATCCTTACATAATAACTTGTTCAGGTCCAAGATGTGGTCCAAGATTAACATTGATATTTGTTACAAGACTGTTTTACGGTCCATGATTTTTTCGATCCAAGACTGTTAAATGGTCCACGATTTTTTAACCTTAAATTGTTCACGTAAATCTTTGATCGAGAAAAAAAATCTTGGACCGTTTAAAAATCTTGGATCGTAGAAAATTCTTGAACCGTATAAAAATATTGAACTGAAAAAAAATTTGCCCGTAAAACAGTCTAGTGACAAATATTAATCCTGGACCAGGAACATATTGGACCTTAAAAAGTTATTTTGTATGTATAAACTTCGTTTTCTTGAACAGAATTAATATCACTTGAACAACGTCTTAAAATATGTATTGTTTGTTACAATGAGCAAAAAGTATACTTGTTTGCATAAAATTTTAAAGTATTTAATTTTTTTCCGCTTTGGCGTGCCGATTGTTATCCGGGTCATACGGTCCTGTGGCACGTATCGTCCAGCTGTGCTATAAACGCGCACGTATCGTCCAGCTGTGCTATAAACGCGAAGTACGGATATTTAACCGTCTACGTGATAGTCAGGAATCACGTTAGTATGTTGTTTGATTTTGCGTACTTTTTGTATTACGATATTCTGTGATCGTTGCTTTACACTAAACATTTAGTCACAATATACTAGTAAAACGATGTGTCTAATTTGATACACATTTTCGAAAACATGATAAACGAACGCCAGTGCATTATTCTTTTCACCTCTCCACACTCTCCAGACTATGCAGCCCGAACTCTTTGGAGAGTGGAATAAAAGAAATGTATTAAGTGGTCAGCAGCAAAATGGAAGATATTGTATTGAAAGTTAATAAACATATGAATGTAACAAAAAACTAATCTGTTAACATAATCTAAACTTGAAACTCAATCAATAATAAAACAAAATGATGTCGGTGATTCGATGTGTTTTGTTAAAACTTTTCTTTTGACCCCAATGATTATCCCGTGAATTTATCTCCTACCAAGCCATATGGGGCGAATGCAGAGATCGAGCCCTTCCAAATTTCACGTTAAAAGAATAGACTAGCAGAGATTCGGAGAATGCGGAGCGCTAACAAGAATCTATCATATATATCATAATCTCAAGCATAGTGCTATAACAAAAATATTGGCTCAACTCCTTATACACTTTTGCACACTGTAAACAGTAACATAAAAGAGGCATGCAGAAAAATACCTTCTCGAATTCTCTTGAATACACTTTAAATTAACTCAAACAAAGTAAAACATATGCCAAAATAATATCTCAATGGTTGTTCACGCTAATTTTTCGTTCTTAATTTTTTTTAAACACAGAAGACACTATGTCAAATAAAGTATATTTGGTATGTGAGTACAGTTTACATATAGTTTCGATCTAATTGAGAGAATGGTAACGTTATCACAAAACTACCACCTTACCGTAGTGGTGAATATTTATCCATTAGTGTATTGGGTGTCATTCTAGGCCCCTTCTTGATTAGGCTGTTTTCCGAGATCAGAGGAAAATGTCCAAGACCAGTAAAGTTATTTTAACAGGATTTATATAGCTTCTGTTCACGTTATACCCAAGGTCAAGGACGACCAAGAAGCCATTTTCCAGAGAGCCAATCTGTGTTCATATTGAAAGTCATCTGGGATATACGACTGATAAATGTATACTATTGGATATTCTGAAAGAGCGCTCTCTGATGGTCGTAGCAAGCCATTAGTATCTGGTTCAGGAGCGCTATAATGACACGTAATACACAAATGATTTCATACAGGGTTATTTGAGGTGTAAAATATGTACACAAAATATCTGCTTTGATCTCTATCAGCAATTAAACTCGTTAATATGGGACATGTTCAATATCACAAGCGTTTTAACAACAGTAGAAAATCATATGTACAAAATATGTGTTCCGGAATTACAGGTGGAAAAGTTTTAATTCAATACATATGCGCCCCTTTCAATTGTATACTTACTGTATTATTAATTCCGGATTCCGGATCTTATTTCGATCATTTTTCTATCTGTATATCTGATACGCATCACGTCATATAATATCAAGAAATTACACGTTAGATCAATAAAGGCTGGTAGAAAGTCCCAAGGGTATGTTAATAAAGCTCATTTAATGTTTATTATCAGTAAAATAACTTCTTTAAAATCTGTACACAATTTGTATCTAAGTTCATAAATATCATTGGCTGTACACTATTTTACACTTTTAACATAACAGAAAAAATGATATTTATAAATATGAGTATACGATCACATTCAAATTCAACAGTTTCGTGAAAGTCTGTTCTTGGAGTTATATTCAAGGTATTCATCAAAGAAACAATCTCAAGACATTTGTAATTAATTCCCCTCGTCTCCTTACCTGTGGACATTCCCCAAACCTGTCGGGAATGTAAGCCTCGAGATGGCCTCGAACCTTCATCTGCGAAGTGAGACAGTTTTAGTGAACAAAAAATGGTCACTGTTTCAATTATTCTTGGGACAACTCGAGATCGTAGAAACCGCACTTAGTTATAGTGCTGAGATATTCTGGTGGAGTTTTTCCATAAATAAACCAATGGCCGGATAGGATTTGCAGAATGTGCTGAACTCCGTCACGTGAGCACATTCCGTGTGTTACCAAATGTTCCTGCCCGCTGTATGTGACTCACAAGTGCATACATAAAAGGACTCTCCTCGATTTGTTGATTATCGTCAACAGGAAGACACGGCAAAGTAGCGAGGAGGAACAGTCCAGCCCGTGGAGATCTGGGTTCTCCTTAAACATCCGTCTAGCTGGGCTCTCTGTGAACAGACATTAACACCGGTGGACAAATTTACTCATTGAAGCTGATGTGCTTCTTCAGTTTTTCTATATAAGTATGAAAATGTCTTAAAATTCTGTAAGGTCTTGCTTGAACCCTGGATCGATTATGAGGACAGCAGTTTTGCTAAGCCTATTATTAACACAAATATAAGTCTGAACATAATAGAGGTATATATCGGTGGAAAGCTTAGGTACTAAGCATTAAAGTTTGGCATTTTCTGGAGAGTCAATAATAATTTATAAACTTAATACAATTTAAAATTACATCACAAGAAAAACAGTAAATATTTATATTTGAATTAAAAGATAAAAATGTATTTGCCGCTTTAGCTGAAGGGATCCAGCAAGCCCTTAATGGTTATTTTGAGCGAAACTAAACAAAGTTTGCAATTTCAGAGGAACTGATAATCGACAACGTATCGTTAGCAACATGTGATGTGGATTATTGATTGATTGATTGATTAATTGATTGATTGATTATTGTTTTACGCCGCATTCAGCGGTATTTCAGCTACGTGATGGCGATGAAGAACTGGAGGGTATGTAAGCAAAGACTGAACGAAAGCAGAGAGTTTATTGGTGCAATTAACCACCTTGTGGAAATCTCATGTTCGTAGATAACCCAACCTAGTCCTTAACCTAATACTAGAAATCATTCCTACTCTAAACCTTTGATGGTGGGTGCTATTGTACCAATGTATACATCATGTGAATGACGAGGTTACCCTTTCTGTTGATATTTAACGTTATACACAATAGTATTTAGTGTATGCGACACATTTCCGTTGTTGTGTTTGGTGGAGACAAAACTAAAAGAAACCTCGTGTAACTAGATGTGTCATCCACAGGCTAACGTAAATACCCCTGCGGACCCTGCATACAGGCTGGGATGAGGGACTATGAACACGTTTTCACATGGACAATAAATAAGAATAATCCCATATAGCGATTATAAATTCCTTGAAACCAAATTAAGACTAGGCCAATAACTGGTCGGAGCTACATATAGACGGATATACACCTACAATTATCCCGCGCTATATCCTATTGCATGAAATATCAAAACCTAGCTTGAATAAAATCCGATCTACGATTATCAAGTGAATGCCTGGAAATGATTTTTATACAAATAGACGGACGGACAGACAGGCAAGCAGAAACCATAGACGCCTACACCGACTCCCATTTCTTCGTAACTGTCCTTATAGATCTAAAGTTGTCTGAGCGATAAAACTCACCTACAGCAAAGCTAAGGCCCACCGACTCAAACCCGAAGGACTTTCAGCAGTCCAGCAGAAATAAGTGTGACAGTCTTCTACTTAATAGTGGTGCTCTCAAGAATCACACAAGTAATCATCTTAAGCCAGAATAAAGTATAGCAATGGTTATATCCCTACTACTCTAGTTATAATGGAAACGATATTAACCTACCAAAAACTAAAAAGATTCAGAACGAAAACCTTCCGAAAATACATACAATAAAGATAGACAAGATAAGGACACAGCGTGTTTTTTTAAAAAACTAAACCAGACGTCGACGTTCACAGTCTAACATTATTTAATATAAACAAAATGCCCTTAATGAAACAAATAACTTACCCGTAATGACCGGACGCTGCTGGAACCGAAGTGACTAGGCTTCACCCCTCCGAATACTATTGTAGTAAATCCAGGACAGCTGATAAAGTAGTCCTTAAAGGCTCGTCTACCGTCTATATATATAATACCAGTGCGAGCTTCTAATCTAAAGACTATCTGAAAGAAAAAACAACATACGCTGTTGAAAAGTATAAGCAGAATGGAAACTCGGAGAATCCGGATAACACAATTCTTCCATGATGACTAAATAAGGAGGCTCTTGGAGGCACGGGACTCTCTATTTGGAAAAAGCGCATGGCGAACTTGGACTTGAATAGTCCAAAAATGGCCTTTGGGACAGGTAAAAGAGGATTCCAGCGATCACAAACTTTTAGCGAAACGCTGCTATTGTTAGAGTAAGTATAGCTAGTCATATAAGTGAAATACTCTTAAGCATGGCGTGAAACCCCGAACGGCCAATCTGTAAATCGTTCACCACCTGAAGCTATAAGGAAACCAATCGTGTTGATATACACGGTTACAACTGTGCAATAGTCGTGTTTGTTTGACCTTTTCAAACATATTAATACTTAGCCTGTTGTGGGCAGGCGTGAGACAATATTATAGGCCGTTTGTTTACTATGTAAGAGGATCTCCGACAAAAGTTTATGAGTGTAAGTGCGTTATGCCGTCACTTGAAAGCATTCTAATTAAGGTATTTCGGTATGCTATCTCCCATGCTTAGACGATTCTAACGGTGTATTCCATGCCTGTAAATTGACTCTCGGTGTGTTGAAAAGTACAAATTGTTTTCATCCAATCTGGCCTACAGATTTGGTGACATAGCAGCTTTACCCACATTTGGTACTTAGCCAGCTGGATTTGGATAGTCGGATGCTCCATTATGACGCCAGGGGGCGCTGTGCAATACATGGAGACACTGGATTCTCCTTCAACCGGAAATGCTTAGCTACAACATATCTTAAGCTCTTTACATCATAATAGGCAAGTAGTTAATTTAAGCACTGTATAGCTTTTACTTGTCGCCAACACGCTTGTTGTGGCGCGATATTTCCATTTATGGGAGAACCCAGGGCATATCATAAAGCACTTACAATCATAGACTTTGGCGGAGACCCCCTTCAATAGTGTACAGGCCATAGCAATAGCTTTGAATTTCAGAGGCAGAGCTGCTGTGCAGTTCAGACTTTATTTGAGTATGATCCAATCAGCGCTGGTCCCTTGCTTAATATCTTACCGAATGCCATTGATTATCGTTGAGTTTTTTCTTGCCGTATGTCAGGTGTGCCGATCCATGGCGACATCTAAACGTATACCGTAAATAGCCACGATGAAGGTGAACGGCTATTAACGACTCGTCATCATGGCGTCGAGTGGCGTAAAATATCAAACCCGACGTATGTGATGTTTTAAATTCAACTTGCAGCTTTGACCTTTAAAATAAAAAGATGAAATATCTAAATTAAACATTTAAGTCGGCTTTGTGAACGTTGCCAACATTTGGCAGGGAACAGCTGGTCGGTAAATCAAAAGCAACAGTTCATAAAAATAAGCAGTTAACGATGGATTTAGCGTTTCAACAATCCGTAATCTTTTTGCTGTCATTTGATCTTTCCAACACCGTCTGCTTTCTGACAAATTTTCTATTCTCGGGCTGTTATTCTTGGTGTCAATAACAAATAGATGACTAAACGAATTACATGCCCACTGCGCACGAAAGGTCCTTGTTATTGATTGTATATGGATCGATTAGAAATTTGATCAGTATGGATTTCAGATTATAAGGAACCCAAACTTTTAGGTATCACTCTATAGCATGAGTGCAACGACACAGTTAGACCTGACCGGCTCAAGAAAAGAGAGCCAAGGAAAATTGACAAAGAATCGATGGCGAGTTTAATGCTTATCCGCGACTTTATCATCTACTGCACGAAACCGGTTTGATCTTTGATTTTTTCTCGGCTAAAGAAAATTCTTAATGAAATAAAAGCTGTCACAGTTGGTTACTATAGGCCTTCAGCTGGTGGTTTCCAGGCACACCGGAAGTGGCCGCCATTTGCAGGCTCCATTCTATTGAATGAAAATTTCCGAGCTATTGTCACTCTAGTGAATGCCTCGTCCAATTCAGAATCGCCATCAAATAAAGAATGATATTGGAAACAAGTTAAGTATAGCGTGGGATGAGAAACGAATCTCCGAAAAAGGGATCAAGACTTTCCATACAGAATTACAGGCCGATTATAACTTACGTGAAAGTGCGGACACGCGTTGTAATAACAGGATAACACGGATTGTCATTTTAACGTTCTATTATCCAGAACAAGTTGAATTTACTTTGGAAAACAATGCAGACTACTTGGAAAGGCAGTGGTTACTTTGGACCAATTGGCTACAATTTGAATGAAGTTGACCGCAATTTTAAGTCTAAAGACGTCTAATTATTGTCCTCGCGGGAAACCACAAGGATTGCATTTTAGGGACAGTTAGGGACTACTGTACCAGTTCACTTTTTAGATTGCTTTCGTCATGGTTGTGGACAATTATTACAGTATAGGCCTACATACGAAAAGTTCACGCGAAAACTTGCGCGTAATGCCGCGATAGTGGCCTTCGCATTCACTTCGAACATAAACAGGGCATACACATTTGAAAAATTCTATAATTACAAAAATTTAGAATTGGCGATTTTATTATTTAGGTGAAAATGCAAACCCCGACAATACTGCAACTCCAACGTATGATCTATGATCCTCATTTGTAACGCGCGATACATTTCACAAGACGGATTTCTAGTTATCAAATATTGAAAGGTCATATTGAAGCTCCAGAACTGACGATTTAATGAAAGGATAAAATAATGTGTCTACATGTTTTGTCACGTTTACTCATCCGTTAACGCTTTGAGGGTTATTTATGTAAGTGATGAAAGATCAGGGTTCTAAGTTCATTAGATTTGTTTATTATTATGAAGGAAGTCTGGTTTTCGTCAGCGGTCTGTTTGATAGTGTTAGCTGATAACAGGTGTTATATTCCGCAAGTCGACCTCGTAGAAACACTCACCCGTCTGTAAACTGTTCTGCTAGGGAATCAAACTGTACTCTGCTTCCTTCTAGTGGCTCTGTCTTTACACAGCCTCGGTTACTCGTGATATCGATCTGCGAATTGAGAACGTAAATATTAGTGCAGGATAATGGAGAGAACGCCCCCGCACTCAACAGTCAACTCAGTCCTGATAGGCCTCTTCCACGTCACGTGACACCTATTTCCTCCTCATACACAATTCGGCAATTAATAAAACAGACAGCACTGCCCAGGGTTTGAGAAGGTGAATATAACGGGATAGAATACCCGAAATTAATGTCTCGGAACGGCTCCGAATAAACTCAATTGATTAGCGGCAATAAGTCGCACACTTGACAAAACACTTCACGACTGGACTGGAAACGGGAAGAAATTACCGCAAAAATGGCCAAGCTCCTTCGGTTGGACATTTAACCAATGAATAGCTCGTTTACTCCACTTCCTCTCCTACTTCCGGTCGTTTAGAGTTTTGACGGCTGCTATATGCTCTCCATCGATAAAGATAGATGCCTTTTTCCAAAAATACAGCTATTGTACCCAAGTTCAACCAATCATCAGCTGTGCATACGTGCGCGAGGTTATTTATATGACGTCATGCCTCATCAAACCATGCTTCAGTTATAGGTAAGAGTATCAGATGAACAGCAAACGGAGATCGTTCTCAGCAGGTCAGACAACCCGCCCCGGGGCTGACATGTTCAAAGCCTACCTTATTCTCATTGATCCTAATGTCGATTTTCCCAGAAATAAAGTAAATGAAACTTGTTCGCTTGAACTTTTGATGAATTGTGACAGAGAGCGGGTTTAAAAACGACATGTTTCCTTGTAAGCCAAATTAACCAGTGTTCCCCGGCAGAAGGCTACAGACATCAAATGATTGAGTCTTCGTTCTCTGGTAAATCGCTTTTAATAGTCAAGTTCATTTGGAAAGAAATTAAAGGCGAAAATTATATAATTAAAAGCATATTGCTTTAATTGAAAAATAGTTCCTGATCTGATTGTACTGGTACAGATGATTCTATTCTTTGTCTGTATATCTATCATAACAATTCAGACCAATTGCAATATCAGTATAACAACTTTCTCAGATAATTGAAAAACAATCTGAAATGGAAAATTCATTCAATGGTATTATTCAACTGATCTCGACTGAGTTGGTTACTCTATTGTTCTCTTTTCTCACTATATATGTTTTTTCTGTCCTCTGTTGAGGATACAACTTTTGTCAGCCGCTGTATTTATCCTACACCACAATGCGGTTACTGTGTAAGTATTTCTAAAATTGATCAAACTGGCACAGTGATGTCGAATAATAAAAATCGATGAATCACCTCATGTCCTAGATAACCTCACAAAACAAGTTTCTAAATAGATCTTAATCTCGAGTTGTTATGGGTAACCTACAAAAATCTCGAGATAAGTTTATAACCATGTAATTGGTATAGAAAATATGTGGTAAATATGTAGCAAACATGCTATTCTGCATGGGTGGAGGATAAATCAACCTGGCATTCTTAGATATAGAAATTAAACAATAAATATGTCCGCTGAGGAGAATGAGAGTTACAGGTGGTCTGGCACAGAGGCATGTTTCGCCTTAACCAGAACATCCTTTTGTTTCTCCGGTATGCTATATAATGGGTATTTGTGAAAACACAAATGGTCACATGTGTTGGCTTTAAACGTAATGATCAAAAGTATTCATTTTAGCGAACTAGATGAGAGCAACCCACACCGCTCGCAGCTATATTAGAGGGTTTTCCAGATAAGTCAATTAGATTAACTAAAACAAAGCGAAAAGTGACAAAATCGAAAACTTATAAAGATAAAATAAAGTTTCAAAATGGTGATTTAGATTGAATAATGGGCTTAAAATCTCACCATCGAGCATTTCATTGGGCGGTGAAAGTTTTATTCTACATTCCTTCTGTTCCTATTTACAATTATTTAATTAACGCTACACACACAAAAAACACAATAACAGTCTTTTAGCGTATCAAACCTTACTTTTGTGGCGACTTTAATCGGCATTTTTATTGCAACTCTATGGACATACCCCTAACGATTGTATGTGTCACTAGTAAGAGGAAAAGATTTCCAACATTTAAGACACCGTATTCGGAAACTGTGATATACGCTTATCAACTCAAGTGCATTTTTGTCTCTCGATTTCAAATAATTAAAGGGTTGGATGAGTTATAAATAATAAAAGAGGTTAATGAGATTAATTGATTTGTCACTCCTCTGATATTCCTTTGTGGTTTGGTTTGGGGTGTAGAAAACAACCAGGCGTTTAACCCCTACAATTTTGACGTGCCAATCACTGTAGTTTTGTGTGGACCTCGTACGTGCTAGGTGACTCGTACCTTTACCTTTGTAGAGCGTACGTGCCTGTAACAGGTGATAAGATAGAAGATGCGGGGGTGATGAATAGCATCAGTAAGAGAGAAGTTAATTGGGTCCTAAACCTTTTGCTAAGTAAGCAAAGAGGATAAAAATACGTATCAGGGAGCTATTTCTTTCGAGCAGATTGACGCGGGTTCAAAGGTTAAATAAATCTAAAACAGACTGACATCAACGTTACCTTATCCTAACCGATTTAAAGGAGAAAACATAGAAATAAGCCGTATACAACAGGTTTCCAGCCGGCTGTCTTCTGTGTGCCGAAGCGTTTATTAAGGATATATAGATGATATAACACAGTAATTTTGGAATATCATAAAAAAAATAGCTCCAGTGAACGCTTGAAAGGATTACTACGAGCCTCCTGAAATGCTCCGAGCATGGCAATGTCAGAATGTAAAATCCATTTGAGATTCATACGCCTGAACACATTAGAACCATGATGTATCAGTGTTATATGCATTTAAATTAGTTCTGTCGATAAACAAGTTAAATATTTCTTATATGTTTGCCAAGTCAGATGTTCATAAACTTTATCCATCTCCTTATATCTTGAGGAACTATTTTATGCCTGGGAACTTGCATACGAGTGAGAAGGATGTGTGCAGCACAATGTAGACGTTCAAAAGCTGAGGAAAAAATGACTTATTGGAAAAGAAATCCATTGCCTCATTTTCACTGACAAAATAATTCTCCTGGTCAAATTAATCAGGGCGATTTACACTGGAGTTCCCCATTTAATTTGTCAAATAGTCACGGCAGGGAGAATGTTCAGAGAAAAGTGCACTGGCATGTATAACAATGCAAACAAAAGTTGAATGGAGTTTTTGGTAGATTTCCACTGACGGCAACGTTTCTTTTTAACTTCTTTGGTTGTGAAAACTTTAAATAAGTTCTTGAAATGTTTTCCAGAATTTTTAGGTAAGAAACGGACTGCCAAATTTAAAAAATCGATTTCGCTAAATTAATTATTGATTAATGTTTGATTGGTATAGAAAATTTCTTGATAGCTATCAATAGTGAGAAACAAATGATCGATATCGATAATTGATTTATCTATATCGATAACTAAATATTTGATATCGATAAAATAATTATCGATTTTAATATATCCCGACTGATTACCAGTAATTGATTAAAAGACGGCCTTTGCGGAAAGTCTCGTCTTTGAAAAAACTATAAATATGTATAAAAAGCTCGGCAATAAACTTATATACAGAAATATACATAGATAGTGACTGTTATGAATGTAGCAAAAACTACATGGTTCTGTGCTACAAATGGTCATATGCCATTGACGCAAGACGCACTTGCCATTTTGAACAACAAACAACATGTATTTGTCTAACAAATTAGTCCAATTAGATATCTGCCTCTAATCAACCCATAATCATCAACACTCAATTAAATTTCCTTCTTTTCGTTTCTTTGCAATTTGCCGGACGAATATTACTACACACACTATGGTGTATTTATGACCACCGTACCATGCCGTATCCATGGCGAAGGTTTCAATCAAATGTCTGTCAATGTATTCAAATCTCGTTTTGTGTGTGTATCTCTGTGTGCCTCATCACTATTCAATAAAGACACATACCAACTGACATTGCACTGCAAAATGAAGTACAGTTATGAGTTTTGATGGACATGTGTTTAATTCGTACTATAGCATCTGCGCCCCTACATCGGTGCTTCATGCAGATAAGGCGACCAGGGTTTACCTTGGGTACAATTCGTGTATGTCTATTGTAAGCCTCGACCGAGTGTTGGCTCTATAAGTCAAAGCGCCCAGGTTCTATCATCGATGGAGAAATGCAAGCTTTTGAATTCGCTTCATTATAAAAAAAATATATAAACTAAACTTTTATACTCGCGTCGTATCAATGCTCGTCAATGACAAAATCGATTCACTCGCTAAGCAACGAGTTGACGAGTCATATTTCCCGGTCGTATAGTACCCTTAGAATGGGATTTACAGGTCTGGAAATCGGTTTTGCGCTCCCCAATGCCTTCCTAGTAAGAACGAGCAGTCAATAAGACAAATGGTGACAATAACAGCTCTCAAGCGCGCAATAATACTCAAGCCGGTGTGTACATCAGACAACATTCATGTCAAAGCCACCCTGAAGGCGAGTGTCAGGTCAGGTCTTCTATAGGGTGGCGTCCCTCTCAAGCCCGCCATAATACTCAAGCCGGTGTATACATCAGACAACATTCATGTCAAAGCCACCCTGAAGGCGAGTGTCAGGTTTGGTCTTCTATAGGGTGGCGTCCCTCTCAAGCCCGCCATAATACTCAAACCGGTGTGTACATCTGACAACATTCATGTCAAAGCCACCCTGAAGGCGAGTGTCAGATAGGATGGCCTCCCTCTCAAACCCGCCATAATACTCAATCCGGTGTGTACACCTGACAACATTCATGTCAAAGCGACCCTGAAGGCGAGTGTCAGGTCTGGTCTTCTATAGGGTGGCCTCCAATGTCAAAAACACCTTCGAAATGTTATATTTAGTCAGTATGTCTTCATAATAATGCTTATTTTGTTTCGCACATCATTTGATTTTTATGTTCTGTCAAAAAGAGATAAAGTCAAAAAGTAGAGGGCGGTGAATGTGATAGGATGATATAACACTATTTTCTTGTTACCCTCTCACTTTTATGCCTTTCCAAGAACAGTTGATAGGTGTGGATTAATAGATATAAGATAGGTTAGATCCACAGGGAGGTGTCCGGTCTGATGTTACGAAGACGTCAGAAATTCCTGGTTATAATGTCCGCCCTACATGTGAATTTAGACAAAGGTAAACAATCATTCGGCGCTATAGTGACAAAAGAAGGCGTTATCTAGATAGACAAGCGCCGATTGCATCCACAAAACAACGCCTTGGTCTATTATAGATGCCCTTGTCTACATACTTTATCCCGTCGGCCCGAACATTCTCGTCTCAAAGTGCTACAAGAAAAGAGCATTTAATAGTTAAAACTACGGAATTTGATATGTGGGATTGATATAAAGAGTTTCTGTCTATAGAAGTCGCAGGGAATTGTTCTGCGGAAATAGACTAATTAATAGATTCCCGCAAATACAAAACGGCCATAACATAACTGTGGAAGAACAATGTTCGGCCCACTCAAACTTAAACCTGACAAAATGAATAACAGTCAACGCCTTCAGCCCGGAAACCTAATCATGGCTAGTCATTTCGTTAGATATTTTTGAAACAAAATCAGGCCAACTGAAGACAATAGCAGCTGGCTGGAACAAAAGTTCTTTAAACATGCATGATGTACTCCGAGTACGGTGGGTGATTGAGAGGAATCATTAAAATCCGGACTTGAACCAGAAGAACAGGAAATCTGGCAGAAGAAACACAATGATTTTTTGTTGTTAAACAGTTCTATTTTATTTTAAAGTGGGCGCTGCTAGATAACTTTATCATATTAATTCATTTCCGTACTTCAAGCTTGATTAAGTCTGGTTTAAACTAGGTTTTGCATTTAATCTGAGCAAACAAATCCTTACTGGCATAGACATATTTCAAAAACAATTTACTTGAATTATCGCGAATAAGAGCCTAAACATGCCGGGATGTGAACAAATGCCAAACACACATTTACAATCACACCCGGAAGTCCTCGAATGTACTACACACACCACCTCGGACGTTATACGCCATTATCACAGGCATTTTATTTTGCAGTTCAACTGATAGACATATAGTTCGCGTTGTGTATACAGAGTACATTGGCTGTCGGCAACACAAAATGTGGTGCCTCAGGTGTGTTGATGGCGCCATGATAACGAGAATCACGCGAGATTTGGCTGGTTGCCTGTTATTACGATATTAGGGGTCAATTAGCAATGGTACTGTTTGTAGTGTGAATATTACTGACAATTTAAGCCGTTCCCACATAACATTTAATTCTAGTTATTTAGCAGCGTAAAGTCATTCAATGAAGAAACACTGATTTGTTTTTACGCCGTGTATAATGTTATTTCGCTCGGTACATTTGGTTAAAACCGTAACCGTCTTACCTCCATGACATACGTATAGCCCACTTGGTCATAAACCAGGAATGTAGTGATATTCGCTAAAATAGTGTAAATTGTGCGGTCCTAGCCAGACAAATTACAGCTGTTTAAATACACCGGGACTTTGCTACGACGTCATTCAGCTGTAGATTAATGCAATTCTCTTTTTAAAGGTACTTAAAAATGCATTTATTCTTTAATCAAAAAATTGTTCCATTTAATGTTGACCCACATAACACATTATCAAATGTTTAAGCAACTGGATTTTTCGTAACTGTGGTTTAAAGTTGTTCTGCGCCTCGTGACATCGGTTAAGAGTGATTGCGCAGGTTTATCCCAAAACTCCCAGTCTGCATTGGAAAGCTAGATGGTACTTGGTGGTTACAAAATGCATTCGGTAGAAAAACCAGCATCAACGTCACTGACAAGTCAGTAAAAGCACAATGTCACACAAAGAAATAAGGTCGGTTTCGTCTCGCCCCTTCTCTCGGAGAGCAACAGAAAGCTATTTCCAACCGCTCACAGCTGACATTAGGTTAATCAACTACAGAAAGGTTACATAAAACGGTAACAACCATACAAAAACCTGTCCAGATTCTGAAGGGCCCCAGCGCTGAATGTGATTTCTAAACCGCACAAACATCATATTGTAGACTTATTTCGAACGTTCGTGAAACCAGGAATTCTTTTGTGGCCTGTCGCGAGTCATCTCTGTCGCATATTTAAACTACTTATATCGGTAAAGTAATACACGATAAGCCAAAATGCGGTATAGATTCTGACGTCTCGTGTTTTTTATCTCAGCGTTACAAGCTTGATAACGATGTGAATATAGACACTGAAACGTTGCGTGAAATATGTCAATGGAGCCGACCGACACGCCATCACAGAATTGTTCAACAAACCAACTCTGTGCCATTCAGGGGATCCACTTAGTAAATATAAGGTGAGCTTTCCAAAACCATCACCCCTGGCCACCCCCCCCCCCCCACCCACCCCCACCCCCCCTCTCACCTATCCCAAATGTATTCAAATCAATGAATAAGCAAAAGTTATCCTTTGTGGAATAATTGGTTAGTTTCCCACATCTCTTCTGTATAATTCTTTTAACTAGTGTAGGTGGGAATAAGCTTTTTTGTTTTAAATTAATATTTTCTACCTTTAAATAATCCTACGCAGATCAGATTTGATTGTGACATTTACAATAACAGCTAAAAAGCATTAATTTTGTGATTATTCATCTTTTCTCCGTCAAAGTTTCTTCAGGTAAGTATATATGGCGATAAACCGGCAGCATCTATACTTTAGGTGTAGAATTAAATTAACACACCTTTGTGTTTGATCTAATCTGGCCGGAAGACGGCATCTGCTGTTCAAAGAACACCCTAAACGCCTGGCGGGCCTAGATGTGACAGCATCAAATAGACTTCCATATCTTGATAAATCATATAAACATATAATAATTCACACCGGAAGCTATAGGCTACATAGGTAAAGGATATCTTACTCGATTTGATATGAGGCCTTCGTCTGAAGCAACATATTACCTGGTAACGCCTCAGGTGTTTAATTATACGACATGCACTTTTATAAAAAAAACAAAAGCGTAGGAGTAATTCGAGAGAAAATTCTGAAATTGATTATGATTATATCCTCTGTCAGACAACAAACTAGACATCTGTATTATCTGGTTGCAATTTTGAACTGTGATAGAGAAAATGTGGTAGACATCATCCTTGTATGAAGTGTCTAAAACAATATGTTGGTGAAACCAAAACTCCGCTTCGGGTAAGAGCCAACAATCATTTCAGTTTCATTTGATTACAGCTGACATCTACTATAGGTGAACATTGCTATGTCTTTAGCATTTGGCTTGAGATCATTGTTAGATCGTGCCTACTGAAAAAAACATTCGTTTCCTTAAACATAAACTTATTGAGAGAGTCTTACGAATTACAATTCCTCAAACGTTAAATCCATTGGTTTCAATTGGAAACCAGGCAACGGTTTTAACGTAGACATGGTTGCTGTATTGCGAGATAACCAACCGAAAGCACACAGTTTGCTTACCAGCTTATACGCAAATAACAAATAATGTGCTGAATATGTCGAAAAAAATATTATAGCGTACAAGTAAAACAAAAGCCCAAGGGCCTGCTGGTTGAGGCAAAATAACCCCTGTATCTGACAACTTGTATTTTACTTACCTGCATGCCACATACGTTGGTTTATTTTTTATTTCTTTGTATTGTCCGATTATCGTTTGATGTTTTGTAAACCTATGACAGATTAGTTGTTACATATTCTTATTACATAGTTTCTATACCATGTACGTGGTCGTTACATTCTCTCCAGATGTATTTAGGTTACCCATAACAACTTGAGATTAAGATCTATTCAGAAACTTCTCTGTGGGAGTTCACCTAGAACATGACATGATGCAACTATAGCATGTGTGTTAAAGTTTATAAATATAGAGTGTTTTCATTTTAAGTACGAGAATTTTGCAAATTGTTTTATTAAATGTCTGTTAAGTCATATTTTTTATATTTGAGAAATAACTCATTTGATATAAGGGGAAATTGCAGTTGAAATATGTCATTTTCATATTACATTGGATGCTTGCCGGAATCAATTAAACTACGTTAATTGAACTCAATTCATTTTCATATATGACTACAGTCATTAATTTGAGTGTTCAATCTGATACTTGATACCTGATACTTTTATTCACCAAAGAAATTTATATTAAATACAACTATTTGTAAACAATTGTTTGGCGGGAATAAAGTCCC
>JAQQZZ010076505.1:0-20338 GCA_030265115.1 Mopalia vespertina
AACGATAAGTCGATATCATATTTAAGTATGTTTAATAGTAACCTTTCAAGGGATATAGGGGTTATTGCAGCCAGGAGTATCGCTTTAAACAACCAGTTTGTACTGTAACCATTGTACGAGAAGGTCACCACGTTAACGTCGACAAATCTCAAATGGTTTAAAGTATTTTTTCGGAATCACTCTTTTAAATTGGTTCTTTTTCCTTTTTGATGTTGCAGTTTACACATTCTATATATTATAGTTGTTTCCAATTATTGAGCCAATGGGCAACCATAAACACTTGCATACATTCATTGTCAAGCATTTGCCAGACCAATTATTTAGCTTTCATGTCCTGTGTATTAAACAGTCCAGCGCATATATATATAAATATATATCAGGCCATGTTGCTAAATTGTTGTTCTTATATCTTATATTAAGCGGTTGCGATCAATAACAGCCACATATTCAGACCCCGGCTGCCATGCCATGGAAGTAAGGCTTCATTTATTAAATAAAATAATCAACCTATTTTGAAAAAATCGGGTTGATAACCTTGAGACGTATTTGTAGCCATCGGTTTTCCGCACAAACCTAGGATTAATTTCATATTGAGCTAAATATGATGAAAAAGTCTACGGATTAATATTGGATTATATCCTTGGTATTAATTTCTGACAAAGTCAGGTCTTAAAAGAACTTGTCCTTTACGCATTTCAAAGAGTTGGAGTTTTAAGCGGATTTTTTAAAGCTTGCCCTGGCGTCTTTGACAAAATACCGATCACTTATTATCCTGCCAGCTATAATTTGATACAAGCAGAATACTAGAACATTGATGTGGCATATTAATACGCGTGTCACGTTCATCGGTCTATTCGCAGCATATTTGGGTAAGCAAAGTACCATTTGTCTCCGTATCTTTATCAAAGCTGGCTCGTGACACACATTATTGTGACAGTTTTAAGTCATTTTTCAAACTCTAAATCATGTTTTTTTAAAAAGGTGGGAAATTTAAATCAAGATTTTTTATTAAAGCTGACGAGCCTTTTATTTTCTACACGAAACAGAGTGGGCGAAATCGTGATATGAAATTCTCAAGTATCTTTACATAAACGTGCACTAATATAACGTTTAATATTTACGTTTTATCAGAACCTTTATTGTGTCAGCATGAAGGGCCACCGGTCCACCTCTATTTTATACCTAAGACTACAAACATTTGCTTTCTGAATTTTCAAATTCCTAAATAAAGTACTAACTGAGTGAATAATCATAACCGCAGTACGGAGGTAGTTTTCAGAGCTAAGGGGCGACATTAAGTCGATCTGTTTGTGATGACTTTGTATTACGTCCAGTTATTTTCCTGTATCTGTCCTGAATTGACTTTGTTTGTTGCCAGTGTCGTCCAGCTAGGGTGGTTTATTTGTGAGAGAAAAAATCTTTAGTATATGACGTCGAGTGCGGCGTCAAACCCAAATCAAACAAATAAATATTACAGCACTAACAAAACTATTTGTTTTTTTTTGGAAATTTTATATTCCTTAGGGGAAAACCGCAGAGCTCTAAGAATGTGGCAGACAATCGGTGGACAGCTTTAGTTGGTTCATAATTATAAAACAGTATTATATGATAATACATTACAAGATTTGTGTTACAAATTAGACGAGTACAGCAAATGTGTATTATATAGACACCTAGTTTGAATAAAGTACAACGTGAAACCAGAAAAAAACAAACTCCATAACCCACAGACCAAGCCATAGACTCACGTCTGTATCTCACAGTATTTCTTTGAATTACTTAGAAGGCGATTTCACTGGTCTAATTTTAACAATGATGATGTGTGCAAGTGTTAACTGTTCTATCACATAAGTGCGTTGAGGTATTTCTGGTGTCGTTTAGATTGCTTGATTGATTGGTGTTTTACGCCGTGCTTAAGGGTATTTCACTTATATAACAGCGGTGTATTCCAACAATTATTGACACTAGGATAACCATACAATCTGAAATGTTCTGATACTGTTGGTAAGATAATCTTCCTCCAGTGCTAAGCAAAGACAGCATTGCTACTCTTCAAACAAACTGCCCATAACCGGCTGGTCTCGTTCAGAAAGTGAATATTTACAGTTTGAGTGTTATTTTGGAATAGCACTTTCTTAGTTTGAACAGATTCTAGGTCAGAACATGCTGAAGGTTGAAACCGATCCGGGAATCGAACCAACTACCCTCGGAGTATTAAGGCACCAAATCGCCAGCAATGAAAACCGGGTATAAGCAATCGGGACTACGACAAACTGGGTTGTCAGGCCACGGACTGCATTGATCTGTTAATCATGCAATCTTCCACATCCTATCAAAATTTAGGATGCATAGAAAAGAAAAAGTTGAATTTGTTTGGAGGAGAACTCTTTTGTTTGTCATCGACATTTTTCTATGTATTTGTGTTTGCTCTCTGCTTTAATATAACATTTGAAGAATATTTGAAAATTTGAAATAGACCAGCTAAAATTTACCTACAATCATGATCTTAAATCATTACCTAGACAAGCTAACGTGTAGAGAAAGAATAAATAGACGTCTCGAACTGGGGGCAAACAGCTGGCACGTATACTCGAAATAGAAAGTAATACCATACAGACGCCAAGTCCTGTCTTTGACTCGTTGCACTGAGAGCACAGTGTCATTTAATGCAATTTGTGTAGAGATTGCTTACTGAATGCCTTAGATTGTTTAACGTACTTGCGTACAATAACTCGTGTTCTCAATCACACGCGGCCGTGGTTCTGTGGTTAGCGTGTTGGCCTGCTGATCCTAATTCAATGTACCGAGCATGGGTTCGAGTCCGTCTGTCCCCCTCAGGTACATGAGTGAGTCACACCTTGTGGTTGCGACAATCGCAGGTGGGGTTGTCACAAGGTAACTTTCTGGGTTTCCATCTTATTTAAGTAAGTCAGAGGGAGAAGTGGACAATCTGTCGTTATATAATTGAAATATCCTTGAGTATATGTATGGCATTAAACTGGAATCGAACAAATAAATCTGTCTCAATCAATTTTGGTTCAGCTAATAACATTAATTTGTCCTCTGGGAAATTCGATTTGTGTTTAATGATTGTCAGGGATGATGACTATAGCACTTCTGATCGAAGAGATAATTGATTTTTACACAAATTCCATGCCGACTTTTGTTTCAATATTTATTCACTGTTGACGTGACAAATCTATCGGATATTCGTTAGCTGACTTAGACGTCCTGGTGTTGGTTTAGGAAACTTTATGTTGTCTTTGTGCCTTCAGAGCTTGGGGACAACACGGAGATGATCTGATATGACGTCTTTATTCTGTGCTTAATGCTTGTCCTGTCTTGTCTTTGTTTGTTGACAGTGATGTGTTTGGCGAAACGCTGTCATATGAGTTGACTTTTAAAAAATGCGTAAAATCACATGAATCACATAAACATAGTTTCATTTAAAAACAACAGCGATTAGACAGAAACAGGCCCATAACAGGAATCCGAATTTCTACGCGTCCCATACTTTACATATCTACGGTCAGCTTCTTCGTCGTCCTTTACAAGGAGTAATAGATCATTGTCGTACCAGGCTGGAACTTTCTGCGCCCTGCTTTACTATAGGTACATCGTCTTTGCCTACAGAAGTTTCAATGTACAATTGTGTCCAATGTGTCCAGTTATGGCCAGTTATTACATGACAATTTCTTATACGTGGAGTGGCTGCTTTTGTGTTGTTAAATGCTGTTGGTCTCTTTTTTTAAGTTTACGTACTGTTCAACGATACACAACATAGTCACACATCAAGGCATTTCATATTAGTTTGTTTGTTAGATTGGGGTTTTACGTCGTACTCAATGGTATTTCACTTATATGACGATGATGGGTTGTCTGTCCACTTCACACTCCTCCTTGCCTAATAAACCCACGATTGCCAGAGCCACATCGTGTATATAGCTGATGGTCGACAGACGAACTCGATCCCCTGAACGATGCATCGAAGCAGGATTAGCAAGCGCACACGCTAATCACTATAGCTATGATAGCGGGCTTGGAAACAAGCTGTACCTAACACTTGCGCGATAGTGCTGATCTTACAAACCAGTACAGTTGAATAATTCTGATATCTTGTAACTCTGCAAGACATACTTTTTTCTGCTGCTTGTATTGAATAATTTATTCCGTTAGATTAACTGGCGGACCTGAGCAAAAGTAAGAATGACTTTGTCTTAAATTGAATAAATCTCACCGCCAATCCGGAACCGCACAGATTAAAACATTAGTGGAGGAATAAGGATGACAAATCAATTGTCCATACTTTATAACCTTGAACCAACTGCCAATATACTAACGTGAGTCGAGGGATCAACATCTTGTTGAATGCTTCAAAGCCTTGTTATGAAACTTGTGGATCATCTGAAACGGGTTAGAAATCCATAACCAGTTAACTGCAGGATAGATTATTGCTTGGAACATACCATGCTTAAAGGACGAGCTATGATCTCCAGCTTCAACAAAGTGTTTGTTTATCTTGCACTTGAGGTACTAAAGGTTAATCTGATCAATGTCCCTTTAGTCAAGGAGTGTAAGCATTGGTGATATGCTGGGTCATCACAGTCAGGGTACTTCTTCCTGAAAGCCAACCCATTCTATGGAGAGAGCTGCATTGTGGGCGAAATAATACAAACAGGATTTCCATTGACCGCCCTTGTCAAGAAAGGGCAATTGGCTTGTGACGCTTCACTATATCAAGTTCTACCATCTCCAGAACACAAATCATTCCCACAATGCAGTGCCAATGTCTAAATTTATATAACCCTTCAAATTGACGTCGATCTTTTGCTTGTTTGCTTTATCGAATTACAGTCCAAAGAGCGTATAGTGTTATACAGAGTCCACTTTGTGTTTAAATGGTCGTGCTGGATTATAACGCCTTTTAATTCGATCTCTTCTGGATGAGTTACCCTAACACCAGACGTTATTCCGCGATCCTTTCAATCAAATAATTTAAGAAAGCTTCGATTCAAATAGGGGTACTTGAAACATGTTCTGGTACATGTTATCGCCGTGATGCTCAAAACCTAGACAGGCAAATTAACTGGACATGTGTTTACCAAAGAGATGAAAAAGAGAGCTATGCAGTCAAACGCAGTGCTCGAATTTTCCTTCTTTTTTTTTGGTTAAATTTACACGTCAAAAACACCTTGATATGTGATATTTTGGGCGAAATATATTCGGTTGTGAATTATTTTTGGGCCTATAAGTCATTAAAAAAACATAATTTTAACTTCGATTGAATAAAGATTGTAAATATTACACTGTTTCCCTATTGAGTGTTCCATGTTCCATTACGACTATTCTTAATCTCTATAAACTGCAAATATTGTTTTTCACTCCAAAATATCCCAACATGAGGGTTCAAATATTAGTAAACTAAACCGTTTAGGTTAGGTAGCTCAAAATGTTGTGTCTCATTTATTTATATCATCAAAATCATCAACAATTTATTTGGCGATAATATGTTTGGATAGATGCAAGTCTAAGATATCAATTATGTTTGATTCATTGAGACATGTTTAAAGTACGTATAATTCACGAAGGTTTTTTAAAGACCCACGACTGGCTCTTCAAGATAGGTCCTTGTAGCCCCACCCCAAATAAATTACTTTTTTTTTATTTTGTCGAAAAGAAATTTAATTTTACTTCACAGGTAGTACTTTTTTTGTTCGAAACTATGTTTTTATAAATTGTTATTTTTCCTTGCAGGGCTCAAACGACGAAGACAGCGTTCCACTTTTAAAAGAAGCCCTTCAAGAGGCGGTAGAAAGACAATTAGATGACTTACAATCCCTGGAGATGTATTTGGATCATCAAATTGCTGAACTCCAGAGGAAAAAAAGTGATGTTCAACGTAAAAAAAGAGGACATTTTGCCTGTAGAGTTCACGCCATTGCTTGCTATAAAAAGAGATCAAGCATGGCATAAATCTGCTTTTGATCTTTCATAGATTCGGTTTTGTTCCGATTCTGAAGTCGTCTTTCGATTTTCAATTCAACCGGAAACGATGATGCATTATGTCATATCCTGTTGAAGACGAACATCATCAAGAATGGACCAACAGACATGGATTTCGTGAAACCTTCAAATCGAATAAAAACCGCTTATTTTGTTGTATATTTCATTAAAGTTGTTTATCTGTTAAGAATTTGAGAAACAGTGGACACAATTCTAACCCCTAATTAAATCTATGCCACTACATTCGTGTCTAGTATCCACACCGTTCCGTCTGTTTTGTAGTTACTCTACATAGAGGTATATTGCAACGGATATCACGTGATTCTATCTTGTTTCTTTATTTTATATCAAAATCACAACCTGGAGAAAATATGTTTTGTTTTCCAGAAAAACACTTGTCTTTTCAATCTTTAAAAACATTGTTCGTTAACATTTGAGTTACAATCGACAGTTTTTATTGTTTGTGCTTATACTGCCCCATATATGATCACCGTTGGTTGAATATAATGAAAGCAATAAAATTAACCAGTTTGTGAAAAATACGAAATTATTTCTTTAAATATAAAATATTTACCGCTATTGTATAACCAGATCTGAATGAGAAAGAGACAAATAAAATGCTATACTAATAATGAGTTTGCCTTTTCCTCATTTTCCTTTGTCTATAGAAACGTTGTTATATTTTTAGATTTAATTACTAATCTACAAGTGTAACAAGATAATGGAGCATCCTTGGCAAGTCACCAGTATTAAGCTGAAGACGTCAAGATGAGTTCCCTCCCTTGTACACTAGACTGCAGAACAATATTAATGTAGAGTACATATAGCCGTGTTAGGGCTATCATTTCGCGTGGGAGAAAGAAAAATATTTCAAATTCAAAATTCAAAGTGCGTTGCAGTTTCCATGGAGTTCCTTCTATCGTTGTCTTAATATCGTCCGAAATTCACAGCAGATTATCTTTGGCTGGCCGGCTTTTGTCAGTTAATGTGGATTCCGGAAAGAAAAAAACAGAGGAAACCGCACAAAAACTACCTTCCGGTTTCCCGAAAGAAGAAAGAAAGAGGAAAACGCACAAAAAACACCTTCTGGTTTCCCGAAAGGAAGAAAAACAGAGGAAACCGCACAAAAACCACCTACACCGATAGGCATCCAGTGTATATCTATGAGGTGATGTGTATTTGTACCAAAACTGATAGATTAAGTGATTGGTTGGTGGAATATTGATTGATTGATTGATTGATTGCTTGATTGCTTGATTGATTGATTGATTGATTGATCCATTGGTTGGTTGAGTGATTATTTGATTATTTGATTGATTGATTGATTGATTGATTGATTGATTGATTTATTGATTGGTTGGTTGGTTGGTTGGTTGGTTGGTTGGTTGGTTGGTTGGTTGGTTGGTTGGCTGGTTGGTTGATTGGTTGATTGATTGATTAGTTGATTGATTGGTTGGTTGGTTGGTTGGTTGGCTGGTTGGTTTATTGGTTGATTGATTGTTTGGTTGGTTGGTTGGTTGGTTGGTTGATTGATTGTTATTGATTGATTGGTTGATTGATTGATTGATTGATTGCATCGGCCCACTTGTTTGTGTTTAACGCTATGTTCAATGATGTTTTGTTTATATCATGTCGGAGAAGCAGCCACACTACTACAAATTGTATCACTTGATTTGCTATGGATAATATATCTAAAATGTTGTCGATAAATTAAAAGCGATGAAGAGTCTAGATAATCTCCCGGAGACCAATTTCTAAATATGCAATAATCTCGAGTTGTTATCGTTAGTATATGTATGGGAATTGACTGTCTATCGTGTGGGATGTGGTGGGATTCACTCCTATGCTTGGATTCACGCGCCAATAAAACATCTCTATCGTTTGTGTGTTCGTTTCTGTGTTTGATTTGTTGGGATTTAACACGTACTTGAGGTTATTTCACTCATATGACGGGGTGCTAGCCCAATGGGACAAGGAAACCATCTTCGACGCCACTGGCAAAAAAAAAACCGACAAGACAGAACAAATACAGGACAATCACAGAACGCAATACAAAAATATCACAAACAGATCGGCTTCCTGTTCGTGTGTATCTCTTAGAGGCTCCAGCCAAACATCCGTCATCCTGCTGAGAATCGGATACAAAAATGACACCATATAGCCGGTCAAAACGCGTTTATTATAGCGCTTCAAAAATAACACATGATATGTTTTTCATCTTTTCCATTCATCGGTTCAGTTGGTTAGTTTTGTTTTTTTTTCGTCAAAAGGCAAAAGATTAAGTATTGAATAGTTAAATACGTGCAACACTGTAACTAGTCGGTGATATGATTTGACCTCAAAACAATTTAATACATGCTTTGAAAGTGTCACGTTAAAACAAAGGGAAATAACCCTAGCTTCAGCTCATATTAATTGTCACGACAACCAATACTTAACATATTGTGTTGCCATGGTAATTAATATCAACATAGCTTTCTCAGACCGCTTTGTGGAATTCTTTACCACCCGGAATCTTTTCTAGGGATTTACTTTACCAAGAAGGGTTTTTGGTTGATCTAATTAGCTGGGATTGTCACACAGATATCACCAACAGCTACCTGTATATATTTTGAATAAATGAAGAGAGAATATATGATACGTTTTCTTCTCAAAGGCTCAACCAGATTAGGTTATCAGGCCACAGATGACATTGATCTGGGTATCACAGTATATTCGACATCAAGTCGTCATTCGGGGCACCCGAGAGATTCAAGAAAATGGTTCCGTGTGTGACAAGCTTGCGACACGACTTGAACCTGCCGGCGACCAGTCGCAAGAGATCAAACTTGATTCATGTTTTGCAATTCGTATGTGATGAATCGCCTCATGTGCGGCAAACGTGCGACAGATAATCGCAGTATTAGCTGTGCATCCAATCAGTAACCGAGATCAGAAAATTGTTAACGCACGCAATAAGCTTGCTCCGTCGCCGGTGCCAACTAACGATCAAATGTAAAATTCCTACGCATTTTTAAATGAAAGCCATTTTCAAAACAAAATCGGTCAGGTGCTTGTCACGTGGTAAAAATGTCAGGTGATTTTGGAAGAATCGCTGACGCACTATCGCTCCGTTTGCTGCAAAACCAGTCGCTGCAGAAACTCTCTTGCAATTAGTGGCCGACGGAGAATCTGTCGCGTGTGACGGGCTTTAGTTACTCAAAAAGCTGTTGGTTTCGATTCCCAGACACCCTCTGCCTAAGGGTAGTTTGTTTGAAGAGTAGCAATGCTATATTTACTTAGCACTGGAGGAAAATTAACTTTCCAACACTATGGGAACGCTTCACATCTTGGTTTTGCTAGCGTCATTTACTGTTAGAATACACCGCTGTCATATAAGTGAATTACCCTTAAGCACGACGTAAAACAACAATCAATCAATCAATTAATCGATTCCCAGACGACGAAAGACTTTGTGTGGGGTTTTTTTTCTCGTTTTTCATTTGCTTGGATGAAATGAAAACTGTACTTATTTTGAGTACACATTGAAATTTGGCGTTAGATTATCACTCACATGACCTAACGTGTTATATTTTTAAAAATCTAGAGAAAGAAAAATGTGACTCTTACTTTCTGAGAGAAATTTGGATGGGCAATTTATTTGGTTCTTTGATTCAATTAAATGACAGCACAGAAACATTGAAGTTTGTAAGATATTTAAAATAATATTTGTGATGATTGCCTACTTGACATCTTCCATCTTGGTTAATATGTCAAATGCCGATAAAACCGTCTCTCTTAGTTAACATTAATATTTTTCTGCAAAATTATATTTTTTGTTTCAATAAAGCAACAGTTAATCAATGACATTTTTGTTTGGCGATGTAATCAATATCAAAGTAATTCCATGATGAACTTTCTTGAATTATTTATTTATTCAGTTTTAAGGATAGAAGATTTTATTGGAAATTTGCCAGATGAAATTTAAAAAAAAACAATTTCTTTCAATATCTACAAATCACAAACGAAGTGACAATTTTTGATTTTGTGGAAATCAACGGTTGGAGCGGGCCAACAGCTTCCCCTGTACTCTCGGAGCTAAGTGGCAACAGCTGGTTTGTTATGGCGTTTCTATCTACGTCTTGTTGGTACCCTGCTTGTCTTGAGTGTTGCCAGTGCATTGAGGATGGTTTCCTTCACATGTTTCTCTGGCAGTGAAATAACCATTAATACGCCATAAACCCGAACGCCTTAAACTGGAAACCAAAACACAAAAAACAAAAAACCTCTTGTTGTTTCAGTAATAAAAGAATTTCTTTAAAGCTTGGCAATTGTACAACGTCAGCTATATTGTTAATTTCATTCTATTTGAATTTCTCTGATTCTTAGGAGTTCTCCACGCTAATATATGATATGTTAACAAAATCATGCTGGTTTGTATTCAATTATTTATTCCGTGACATCAACTGCAGCTACCTAACTCGCGTCTGAGTAGAAGTAAGAATCTATTTGTCTAAAAAAACAATGATTTTCCGCGCCAATCCGGCACCGGAACTATTAAAACGTTACTCGACATATTGCGGAACTATCCAACCTTCAAATGACTGTCAACATACAAATTTGTGCCGTTCGATGAAAAAGTTGTTGAATGCTTCAAAGCCTTTTATGAAACTTGTGGATCAACTTAAACGGGTTAGAAATCCTATTTGAAATTAAGCCCTGGGTAAATTAAATGCTTGGAACATCCCATGTTAAAAGGAAACGCTTTCATCTTGAGCTTCAACAAAGTGTGTTTGCTTGCACTCGAGTTACTAAAGGTCAATCTGATCGAGGAGCGTAGGCTTTGGTGATACGTTTATTTGAGTGTATAGTATTCATTGCCGAGATTTACATGAAAGTAGCATAACTTTTTCAACTGGTATATTATGAATTCCTATTACAATTTGCTCGATTAAAAACTTTAGATACCATCCCTGTTCCTGAACATAGTTTTTTGCATCCTTAAAGTCTAAAGTTTCACCTAAGAAATTAACATAATACACAAATAGTGTATAGCATTCGTAATGAATTATGAAAAAAAGGTAAAGTTTTTTGTTGATTAAAGCGATATCGGACAGAATAAAACCGTGCTGGAGAATTTTTCAAACGAAAATACAGCAGGCCTTAGAAGGTTATTAATTATAAATGAATTATGTCGCTAGGCATTGTTTGTTATGAGCAGTCTTGGGTCCTGTATTTTTTACTGTAGTACACTTTGTAAATCCACGCACTAGAATAGTTCGTCTCAAGCTAAGAAATATGGGATGAACGGACTCAAAGTTGTTGACAAAAATCACACGTGCTTGCTTTGTATCGTCGAGCCAATCAACAACATCCCATATTGCACCGTTAGATCAAAATGTTCTTGAAAGCTTCACAAGAACAGGTTCCAAATCTCTGGCAAATTAACCACACCAAAGCTTATTTCTTTGTAACGTAGCCTGACAAAAAGAAGTGCTGCAATCTCTGGTTTAAACAAAGTATGCATATTTATCTTGCTCTCGAGGTACTAAAGGTTAATTTGGCCAATGTCCCTTTACTCAAGGGGTTAAACATTGGAGCTACGCGTTGTCATCACAAACAGTCAGGGTACTTGCTCCTCAAAGCCAACCGGTTAGTGGAGAGAGCTAGTGTCTGTGCGAAATAATACAAACATGAATTCCACTGACCAGTCTTGTAGCTAAAGGCCAATTGGCTAGTAACGATTACCACCATGCACTGGCTGTTTTCAAAATTTCGATAACCCTTCCTTCGCTTGTTTTCTTTATCGAATTAAAGAGTATATAGTGATATTCCAAGTCAACTTTGTGTATAGATGGTTGTGTTGAATTCTAGAGCTTATTACCACGATGTTTACTGGATGAGGTGTCTAATCACCAGCCTTTACGTGGAATTGTTTCAGTTAATTAAAGAAAACTCCCAATGAAATAAGGCTGCTTGGACCATGTTCTAGTACTTCCTGCAACAATGACAAATACAAAACGAAGGAAGAAACTTTAATATGCTGTATTGTATTGTAATGCATTGAAGAGGATAAACTCCAACGCAAAATGTTTTCTTTAAGAAGATAAAAAAAAGTAGCCTTTAATTCAAACCTAGTTTACAAGTTCGTGTTGTTTTTGTTTAATATGATTGCAACTAACACATGTTTTGGTAAACATAAATTAGATGGAATAGTGTTTATGTACGAGTTATGTTTTATAAAATAGCACATAACTTTCCGATCAGTAATGCTCAAATTTGAAAGTCACAAATCCTGTGGATAAACAAGATATTGAGAATAGATTTAAGTTCATTTTAATTTACATCATGCTAGGTTCTTTAATTATCACCCTCACTGTCCAACATAGAATATACTATAACTGTGCAGGCCTGATCGAACACAGGTCATTTGGCTGCCAAGTCCAATGTGTTAGATGTGTATAATTCTTGCAAAACCACTATTATGGTTTTATTATTGAATTTGTTTCATTAACACTATCTAAAAGGCGAATCAGGATACTCAAATCGCGCTATATTTGGTTCATTTGTGTAAGGTGTAACTGAGCTTGCGTGGTGATGAATTTGTTTCAAGATAGCACGATTCATGTCTTAGATTGGATAACGCGTAAGTCAATGTCGTTGTCTCTTTATCAGGCAACCATTTTTGCCTGGTAACAATATTATCCTTCCGGTAATTTCGATTTCTGATTAATTAATGCGAGAGATGATCAATGACATTTCTGTTTGACATGGTAATTGATTTTAACGTGATTTCTTGGTGACTTTTGTTGCATTATTTATTCACATTTAATTTCGAGAATTTTTTTGTGACAAATTGCTAGGTGATATTATTTCCAAAATAGCGATTAGTTTTCCATTGCGCTCTGCGTTGTTTGTAAATACCTGAATTTTTATATAATATTAATAATACTTTATTTCAGACACAAAAATATTTAAACAATAATCAGCTATACAGTAATTTGAGCCCTTTTGTGGAGAGCATGTACTGGAATTGAATACCAGAGTTGCACAACAAGAATTTTAAAGATGCGCTACGCGAGTAAATACTCATGAACAACTTTGGCTAATCAGTAATTTTGATTTTTTTTTACCTCATATTACGGTGCGTGAAAGTCCTGTTCTATCTAGAAAAACATATAGTGAATTTATTTGTTTTAATCCGAGGATATAGTTAGTGACTATTGTACAATATTATATTAAAAACAAGATTTTAGAATCAGCGACAAAGTAGTTTAGTTTGCAAGTCATTGATTAAGTGGGTAACATATCAAGTTTATTCTATTGAACATGTAATAAAAGAACTACCTGATAAGTCACCAAAATTCGTTTATTATCTACCTTTAAAAATACTACTTGATGGTAATCTTTTAACTTGATTACTTAGCATATTGGGTTCATCGCCAGCTAACAAAACACCCAGTTACAGAAGAGTTTGCTGCACACGGTACTGTCTCTCGCCATTCAAATGGTTTTACTTTAAAATAAATGTCCATTTACTCGTTGAGAGCGTCACATTAAAACATAGACCACTTTTAATTTAGTTATTTTTCTGTAACAATTTCTTAGATTGGACTGACTTTATTTCAGTTTTTCTTTTGCAGTGTCACATTCGAGAATCGAACCATGACCCACAAATTGAGGCACCAAATCACCAACAGTAAGTGTAGGCCACCTAAAGCACTCATCCAAACTGCCGTCTACGAATAGAAAGCTAGTTAGGCGTGCCCGAAATATCATATCTGACCTCCAAGTGTTGATGCGAATTGACCTAACTAAGAAGGCTATGTTACAAATTTGATTTACAAGATTTGTCACATTATTGTTTCTACTAGGCTCTCATATTCTCATATACATGTACTATTTCTCGCTGAAGGACAAAAACAATTTAAGTTAATGGACCACCGATTATCTTGGCTTTGTGAATCTCACTATATTCTATTTCGATCTATTATTTACGATGAATAGAAAACAGAAAGTTTAATTCAGTTGAAAACAAAATTTGTCAAATACCCTGGTTGCAATTCCCAGTGAGTCATTGTATTTGTGTTTTCTCGTACATTTATATATTATTACATTTTTTATCATTAATTTGAAATAAATAAATTTAAATGTATATTACGTGGTGTTGTAATGTGTGTGATGACTGCGTGCTTATGTCTTAAACCTATATAAGGACAATATGGCTGTCTCATTCTCAATGAACTATTTGCTTTGGTTGTAATACTATTCTTCTTCAGAAATTCGATTTCTGTTTAATTACAGATGGAGATGACAGTTGCGTTTCTGTTTGACGAGGTAATTGTTTTGAAAGCGATTGCATTCTGCCTTTTGTTGCATTAAATATTTTTCGTGAACGAGAAGAAGATGTTATCGATAATTTGTCAGCTGGTAAAGAAAAGACAATTTCTATAAACATTTACAACCGATAAAAATGTGCAATGAATTTTCACTTTGCCCTTCGTGATTTATTCGAACTCGAATGTTCTATATAGCTCAGTTCATGTACAATTTCCTTCTGTTTATAGCATATGGCGGAAAAGGAACCATGAAGATAACACAAAGACAGGTCCTAACTAGAAAAGCATGCATTGGATTTATTTGTCCTCATACGAGACAATATTTAGTGAATATTGTACACCATGGTATGAAAATAAAGTTTTACTATCAGTAACAAAGTAGTTTAGTTTGCAATGTGTCAATTGAATGGTGTATCAAATCAGATTTATTATATTAAACATGTAATAAAACATTTACCTGATTAGTCATCAAAATACGTTTATTATCTCCCTTGAAAAATACTCTTTTGATTTGAAGTTAATCTTTAACTTGATTACATAGCATAGTGGTTTCCTCAAACAACAACAACAATCAAAAAGCCAGTTACAGACAGGTTTACTAGACCCTGTATTTTGTTTCTCGCCAGTCAAATGGTTTCACTTTAGAATAACCCTACACGTACTCGTTGAAAGCGTCACAAAACCACTTTTACGTTAGTTATTTGTCTGTAAACAATTTTGTTGTGGAAGGATCACCCCCAGGAATCAAACCATGACCCCAAGAGTGAGGCACGATCTCGCCAACAGTAAGTGTAGGCCACGTAAAGCACTCGGTCGACCTGCCTTCTACAAATAGAAAGTTAGTTAGCCGGACCCGAAATATCATGTCTGATCTCCCAATTCACAAAACTAAGACGGCTATTTCACAGATGTGATTAGTAACGTTTTTCACATTATGGTTTCCACTAGGCTTTCATGTTCTCATATGCATGTACGTTTTCTCGCTGAAGGCCAACAACAAATTAGGTTACCGGATCACAGAATGAATTGATTTGTGAATCTCGCTATCTTCTACACTCTTAGAATTAATGGTTCTTTGATGGTTCTTTAGAAAATCTGTATGGAACCATAACGGCAAAAACGGTTCTTAAGAAAAGATGGAATCATCTAAATGGACCCACTACGACAAAAACGGTTCTTTGATATAATAAGAAAGGGGAGAAGTGTTTGGGAGAACAGTTGCTATGATGGATCCATAAAGAACCACACACTGTCCCACCAGAACCATGACTAATGAACCTTAAAGGGTTCCATTAGAGCCATATTTTCTAAGAGTGTAGTTCGCTTCATTATTTACGATGCAACCCTAGTTGCAATTCCCAGTGAGTCATTGTATTTGTGTTTTCTCTGTATATATATATACATTATTTGATTTTTTTATTATTAATTTGAAATAAAAAAATTGAAATGTATATAAGCTGTTGGTCTCAAACTTGTATTTTGAAAGGGTATTTGAAAACTTAATGTTTCAAAACCTTTTAAAAAATGATATAACATAGTATAGTTTCCGGAGTAACAAACCAACGGTATGTACGATTTATATCAGTACTAGTCAAACGTATAATATGCATCCGAACACTACAACCCGGCTGGTCAGTTGGCGATGTCATCGAAGTGAAGAATCTTCCTGTAGAGTTATGCATTGCTCATAGTTTCTATCCTGACAGCTAACTGCCGAACATGTAGGCATACCTGCCCAGTTCCGTCTTCCCTGGGGACATGCTAAAATATCAAACAATCACCAGTTTTAAGGTAACAGGACAATATATTGAATCTAAACCAAAAATGCAATAACTGGGCTTTTTTCTTTTCTTGCATATAATATGACCTGTTCCAGACTTTTCCCTCCAGCTGACCGCTAATCGCCTTCTTCATTGGCTAGATCTCCGAATCGCCGCACACCATTGTACACTTCTTGAACGTGCACACCGAGAGTACAACCATACATGTATTCTCTGTTAACAGGCTCTATAATTAAACGGGGACAAAAATCATAATAACGAAAAACCCTGTTGGAAATTAAGAGAATATTGCCATCTTTTCGATGGTGTTCCTTGATTGCGGGACCTGTCTATCGCTTTAAAGGAATTGTTAATTGAAACTGGCCGTATGCAATGTTGGTATCGAGCCGCGTTGAGTTATCTTTTTAACGTATAGCCTTCCTTCATTTTGAGTCAACTCAATAAATTATATCTTCTGTAGCTGTGAGATATAAGCTCCTTGTTGACAATAATCAAATCGGCTTGATCTGTATCAACCGACTGATCCAAAACATTCCATCTTGAGCCGTTGGATCAAACTTTTGCTGAATTCTTCAAAGCTTGTTTATGAGCAACTAGAAACAGGCTATAAATATACAACAAATCGATCTCACATTAGTGTATGGCTCTGAAAGGTTTTGTGATAGCAGGAAGAACTGAGATCGCCAGCTCCAACAATGTGTCGTTGTTGATCTTGCACTCGAAGTACTTAAGGTTAATCTGATGAATGTAGTCAAGGAGTGTAAGCATTGGTGATACGCTGGGTCATCACAGCCAGGGTACTTCTTCCTGAAAGCCAACCCATTCTATGGAGAGAGCTGCATTGTGGGCGAAATAATACAAACAGGATTTCCATTGACCGCCCTCGTCAAGAAAGGGCAATTGGCTTGTGACGCTTCACTATATCAAGTTCTACCATCTCCAGAACACAAATCATTCCTAAAGTGCAATGCCAATTTCCAAGTTTCTATAACTCGTCAAATCGACGTTGGTCCTTCGCTTGTTTACTCTATCAAATTTCATGACAAAGAGAGTATAGTGTATTGAAATGACAGAGGTAGATTCTAAAGCCTTTTAAAATAATTTCTGCTTGTCCAGTTTCCTAAACATCAGAGTTTATTACATTTTCACTGAAATAATTTAAGGAAAGCTAAAATTAAATTGGGGTGGTTGAAACATACCCTGATCAACCCCACTGGATCAAAAGGCAAAAATGGAAAATTTAGGGTGCTATAAATTTGGTCCATGAACGTGTTTATTGATAATGTTTTCTGCAAACAGACGAAATCCTGTAAAAAGTCAAAAGTATTGGTCAAATTCTCATATTGATTTTTTAAAAACGACATGTCAAAAACACATTTTTAGTGCAAAGTAAATCAAATTGCGTATTGTTAACGGCGGAGAAATCATAAATTCTGATTATAATTTGTCTGAACGAAGTTTTTATTACAAAGATGGAATTAAGTCTTAACAGCTAATAGCCTTTTGTGCACTTTTGTCTATTTTTTGTTATTAAGCAGGGAGTCTGAGATTTTAACCACATTCCGTGTTTTCTTTTCTCAGAAAGGTTTGTAAAGCGATAGGCAGTCCAAACAATTGCTAGCGCCATCGAGAGGACCGCAGCAATCTATGTACGCTTACATGTTTGAGGGTTGATTGTAGCAGTCGTGGGACGAAGGGACAATTCATACCTCTAAGGACATGACCAAAGATGTTGCTCTTTTATCTCCAGTTCATAGTTGTTGGAACCCTTTTCCAGCATAGGTTGGTGTGCTGCAACGGACGCTTAAATACGAACCCATATCCTTTGTTTATCGAAAGTAGTAGCGACGAAATTCTGTTCACAACCAATTTTTTTGCCAGTCCCTAACTCTCATTGATAGTGCCTTGCACATCTCCTGCACTCTTCCACTGAAAACCTCTTGAAAACAGGTTTTGGGCTGTGATTCCTATGTATGGTGGATTTGTATATCACAGTTGTTGTACCGTCCTTGAAATAAATCTATACTAAAATGCTATGAATCAATTGGAAATAACCTTACTCTGAATGATTGTAAAGTTTCTGTTTTACGCTGAATGAAGTTTTGAGTAGCCCATGTAATTTTGACTATAAGAAACGTATAAAACATGGCACAAAATGTCAACCATACATTTTAATTACATTGTAAGTCGCTTCCTGTGGAAAATGTGGAAGACTAAAAACAATGTTATAACAGTTTTGTATGCAACAGGGTTAGAATTTGACTGTGATAATGTCGATATTTTAATTTGTTTTTTCGAATCCATGATAATTTCTTCGCGCAATTTTATTCACTGAGGAATGAATTCATATTAACAAAGTGAGAGAGGAAACGATTATGTTTATAAAATTCGGATATTCTAATAACCAGACAAATATTGTATATTTAAGATTTAACCTAAAATCCGCCCTTTCTCTCCTAGACAGCTTCAAAAACTGTACGCTGCCTTGGAAAGAATACGATTTCCTTGTTCTGTAGTTTAGTAATTGGATGGCTCTATTTCCATTTGTTAAAGGGATAGTAAATGGACAGCTTAAGAGTTTGTCTAAAGTATTAGTCTGCAATAAGATTCTACAAGATATGTCCAAATTTAATTTACTACTTTCCCCTTGTTTTTAATGTCCTAGCCTAAACGAAGCAATCTTTATTGAACGTAAATGTCGCAGGAGCTAAAGTGGCCAGAGAAATTGTCACCAGGGAAATTTTTGCAGAAGAAATTGACATCGGATCAAGTTTCGGAGCAGCAAAAGTTGGAACGGTCGAAATTTTTGTTGATATGCTTATTTTGTGGAGACGTGGTTGGAGATTGATATAATCGTGTATTATAAATACTGATAGCTACACAATATTAGCTATTATCCAGTATTTGCTCTTAACAGAATATAGTGATTTAAAAACCTTGGCCAGCCTGATAAGCTACATTTGTAAATTATTTTACTGTCTTTCCGATATACTTGGCACATGTCATATATTTAATGACAGTCGGCTTGATATTAGCTTCAGAGGCCATTACAGTGGTGTAATTATGTGTTTGTGATACCCACTGGCGTTCCTCAAGTACCAGTGAGTGTCCATCGTATAATATTGTCATCAGCGCTCCTGTCAGTCAACGATTTATTGTTATAAACGGCAAATTTCTGTCACAAAACCCATCAATGGTCAAAACCGATATGAAATCTCCCCACGTAGTCTTCGCGATAATGTTAGGTGGGATGAAAACCTGTTATGAGCCAAAAACTCTCTTTGAAAAAATGACGGTATCAATAACATTGTCTGTTATTAAGAACTCTGGCAGCAGAAAGAAAAAAATGTCGTTCTTGAAATTTCTTTCGGATAAATATTACAAATCCCAACGTTTTCTTTCACATACCGAATTATACGATATACGAAGGTTCTGGAAAGACAAACTTATTCAGTTTCGTTTTCATCTTACATTCTTAAATACAATTTTTGAATGTTCTACTTGTACAATCCGCGATAGATTCCTAATTTAGTCCAGAGAAACGTTGCCGGCGGAACTATAGCCTCCGTGTGTAGGCCTTTCTTAGAGTTTGTTTGTTTTATTCGGGTTAAACACCGTACTCCAGGGCATTTCACTTATATTTCGACGGGTTTTCTATTTGTTTAATTACGGTGGATAACCGAGAGGCAACCTCATAAAAACCTTCCCCTACATTGCCGAAGACCCATTCTGTAACTCACTTATATACCTGATGGTCGACAGACGAACTCGAACCCATGCACTGTTTATCGAAGTATAAGCTTAGTAAGTAGATCTAACCCACAGTAAAGTATGAAAAGAATACAGCACTTTTTTCAGCCTACATACATCAGCATATAAGTAAGCATTTTAAAGTGAGATATTATTCTATAGTACTTTGGAGCAAAGAAAAAAAATACCAGAATTAAAGCTTCATTTATAAACGATTCTTGTATCATCATATATTTCTAAAAGCAATCACACTGGCACAGGGATATAGATTGATTAAAAAGGATGAATCATCTTATGTTCTAGATAACTCCCAGAGAGAAGTTTCTTAATAAACCTTAATCTCGATTTGTGTTATGGATAACCTATAGACATCTCGAGAAGGTAATGACCATGAATATGGTGTATAAAGTATTGTTAAAAATGTAGCTAACAAGATATTCGGCATGGGTTATGAATACATCAGTCTACAAATTAGTATTTCAGAGA
>JAQQZZ010076526.1:0-20334 GCA_030265115.1 Mopalia vespertina
CGACCTGACACAACCTTATTCCACATAAACCACCTGACCCCCGTGAAGTAAACCATATCTGAAAACGGCTTTAATTAAACCAGAGAATATATTTGGAAAGCCTTTACAAGCTTATGATAATTTTAACAATGCTTAACAGACATCTTGGCTACAATGTTTCAATCTAATTCCATATTTTCTTGGTGATTGGAGGTAACTTCCTGTTGCCCTGGTGCTCTCCAAGCCAATGAGCTACATGAGACGTATACTGTGGTGCCCTTTGTGTTAACTAGATTGACCTAAATTGTGAATGTTTGTTGCCGTTCACACCGACTGTGGTTCCTGTCGCCTAATGGGTTCTGGTACATCGTCAAAAATTAAATATGGCGTAAAACCACAATCAAATTAACATTGAGTGTGTCGTATTCCTGTGAAAATGATAATACGACGAGAAGGTACACGTAGTGTTGAAATGAACAAATACATAAATTGGTCTTGTATTTTTAACACGTGATGGAAACAATAGAAATCAATAGACAAAGAGATTTGATCTTGAAGCCATTGAACGCATTTGAGTAACTGGCTTTTGAAATATAGTTACAACGCGTATAAAGCACGATGATAAATCGCGTTTTCCTTTTGGTCTCAATTAAGGTTGAAACGGAAATTATTTGTATTAATGTTTATATACACGTTAACCTCCATATTTTATTAAATTTATCCATTCAATATTACTTTTAAACAAATGTTGTTGTTCTTTTTTTTCATTTCAGATTGGAAAATTTCTTCGCTCGCCTTGTGTAAAATTTATCGGCCATACCGTGTCATTTTTGTCTTTCCTCGTGATGATTATTATATCTACAATACAAGAAAAAGAGGAAGCGACAAATAGACGCTTATCAAACTTTAACGTCACGTATCGTGCGTACAGACAATGCAAAGAAGGCGTGCTAGCAGCATGTGGAAAAAATACCAGTTCATACTTACAAGTGCTAGAAGATGACTGGGTCGTCCGTAATAATGCACCAGTCACTATTAATATTATGCTGTCGATATGGATTGTAGGTATGTGCACATATAACATTGTAAAGCTGCAATAGAAATAGTTGACTGGCAGTATAAATAATTGACAGTAGAAATAGTTAACAGGCAGTAGAATTAATTAACAGGCAATAGAAATGGATAACAGGCAGAAGAACTTGCTCACAGGCAATATAAATTATTGTCAGACAGTAGAACTGGCTCACAGGCAGTAGAAATAATTGAAAGACAGGAGAACTGGCTCACAGGCAGTAGAAATAATTGACAGGCAATAGAAATGGTTCACAGGCAGTATGAATGGTTGACAAGATGTGGATATGGTTTGTCGGGGAAAAGAAATGATTGACAGACAGTATAAATGGTTCTCAGGCTGTAGAGTTTGTTGACAAGGGGTAGAAATGGCTTTCGGGCAGTAGAACTGATTTGACATGTAGTTTAAATGGTTCACAGACAGTGGCAATAGAAATGGTTGACAGGCAGTAAAAATAGTTGACAAAAGGTAGAAATAATTGACAGGCAGTGGAAATGGTTGACAGGCAATATAAATGGTTGACAGGCAATATAAATGGTTGACAGGCAATATAAATGGTAATCAGGCAGTACAAATGGTTGACAGGCAATATGAATGGTTATTAAGTTGTACAAATGGTTGACAGGCAATACGAATGGTTATTAAGTTGTACAGGCAATATAAACGGTTCTCAGACAATAGAAATAGTTGACATGCAATATAAATGGTAAGCAAGCAGTACAAGTGGTTGACAGGCAATATAAATGCTTATCATGTACTATAAATAGTTGATAAGCAATATAAATGGTAAACAGGCTGTACAAATGGATGACAGACAGTGGAAATGGTTCATAGGCAGTACAAGTGGTTAACAGGCAATAAAAATTGTAATCAGGCTGTACAAGTGGTTGACAGGCAATATGAATGGTTATCAAGCTGTACAAATGGTTGACAGGCAATATAAATGGTAATCAGGCAGTACAAATGGTTGACAGGGAATATAAATGGTTATCAGACAGTAGAAATAGTTGACAGGCGATATAAATGGTTATCAGACAGTAGAAATAGTTGACATGCAATATAAATGGTAATCAGGCAGTACAAATAGTTGACAGGAAATATAAACGCTTATCATGTACTACAAATAGTTGACAGGCAATATAAATGATAATCAGGTAGAACAAATGGTTGACAGGCAGTGGAAATGGTTCATAGGCAGTACAAATGGTTGACAGGCAATATAAATAGTTGACAGGCAGTACAAGTGGTTGACAGGCAATATAAATGGTTGACAGGCAATATAAATGGTTATCAGTCAGTAGAATTGGTTGACAGCCGGTAGAAATGATTGCCACACAATATACGTAGTTCACAGTCGGTAGACATGATTGATATGTATATGATTACCTGTGATTATACAAGAATACTGTCACGACATTCCTATGACAAACACTCATGAGTGAAAATCTATGTGATAAATAAGCAGTAAGTGTGAAAATGGATTAAAACTGAAACAAGGATAAATGTATATTCTCGCATCATGCACAGTACAAATGTCTATGTGGTACACACTCTTACAGAAACATTTCTGGCCTAAACATACATTTGTTTATTTAACAATGCAGAATATTTATTTTTCAACCCAGCAAAACACGTCACATTTTATGGCTGATTGAACCTGTCTATTTGTTGTTTTAGCGACGACATAGTGAAAATACCATTAAACGGGGCGAAAAACAAATCGACGAATCAATCATCCAATTTTGCTGCATTCATTATGATTTGTTATGATTTCGCGATGTTATTTCCTATTTGAAGCCTGTTGTCAACAATTAGCCTTCACACTTAATACGAATGCTAAAACAAAATATGGACGTCAAATATCAGTATACCCATTACAGTTCCACTTTTTAACCTTAAATATGTCTTCGTTGTGACGTTATTCTAAGATCAACGTCTATTTAGAAAGTACCACGAACCAAATTTTACAGGCACTTCAACATCTGAACAATGTATTTCAAATATTGTATTTTATGGTGGTGTTTATTTTATTTCAGGTATGCTGTGGCAGGAGTTAAAACAAATCTATAATGAGGGTCTTTACGGGTATTTCGACTCTTTATATAATTACTTGGATTGTGCTGTGTTACTGTTATATATTTCTTCATTTACTCTGAGATACCTCAGCATTATTAAGGTATGTATGTGGAAAAATACCGTAATTACTCAAATGGTTTAAGAACTATTCAACCGTTAGGGTAGTTATATATTATGATTGTAGTCACTTCATATAACTTAATTAGAGGGTAGTTTGAAGAGAGATCCCTGTTACCATGGTGTTCTCTGGGCTATGGGCCGACACGAAGTCGATATGTTTGTGATGCGATAGCGTTTTGCGATTGTCCTATCGTGTGACTGTTTGTTGCACGTCGTCCTATGAGTGAAATAACCTTAAGTATGGCATTAGACCCGCAATAAAACAAATTGTGTTTGTTGACAGTGGCATTTATTCAATGTTTCATGTCTTATAACAATCACGGTTTGCAATGTTTTTAAGACAATCAAGAATCCAGAAGAACATGTCAATGGAGTTAATATTCGTGCTCTAATTTAGATCTCCAATTCTTATTTCATTTGAAATTAAAACGATAAATCTGAAATCATCTAGACTGGTAATTGTGTATAGTAACTAGCACATTGTTCTAGTCTATAAATTTATATATATATATATATATATATATATATTGAATAAATGAGGTGAGAGAAAATTGCTTGCCTCCACCGGGATTGGAACCCGGGTAACAGGCCTAATACTCTACTCTCAGAATGAGTCCCGAATTCTAACCCAGTGAGGACGGCGATTTTCTCTCTGCATATATATTAGTATTGCTTTATTTTGTAACAATTCTATTGCCATCACAGTCTACTGAACTGTATACGTTTTACTTCGTTTCGTGACAATTGATTCCGCTTAATACGAGCAGCCTGTCTAAGTGGGTTTTAACTGTGATGGCTCCTGGTCATATACGAGTTTACCCCTGTAAACGTGCGTCATTCGCTCTTATTATTTCAACGCGATCAGTGTATTACTGAATCGACTATTTGAAGATTTTTCAATATTGCTTTTCTATTCTAAGAAGAACTGACAACGATAACAAATATATCAAAATATTACAATTGAAATATACATGTAAGGCAACTCTGAACATTTGAAGTAGTGCGTCATAGTTTTATGTTTGGATCAGTAACAAAATAGGGAAAACGCATTGAATTACACAGACAACCACAGTGTTTTTCCTTTGATTCATTCCAGTCTCAGCTATCTATCCAATATTTTGAGAAACCAGAGTCTTGGGCGGCCTTGGGGAGCGATGACAAAACAGCTGGTACAATGATGTATTGGATGATCGCTGGTAGGTTTCTAATATAGGGAGTATAAAGCCTAAATTTCTCTACTATATATTAACATGCACCAATCACATCGGTGGCTTACATATTGCCCACGCCATTTGTTGAAGATATGTTACACACAGAGGAGTTATTCAGTTAAATTACACAAAAATGGCAAAACTGTTCAAAATTGTTATTACGGCTGTATTTGTTTAACCTTATCGAGTTCGTGGAATCATTTCTGTCGTTGACAGAGAACACGAAATTGTAGGAGATAAAGCGAGATTATCATTATCCATACACAGTAAAAATTAATGTATGACGGAGATATGTAATCGAGTAAATGTTATAGAATATCTTAATGTTGTGTTTTGTTTAGTTGAGGTTCATGTCGCTATTAAGGATATTGGGTGTCTGCTTTTGCTCTTTACGGCATTGAATTGACGCAAAACGGTCAATATTCTGTAGGCAAATGCTCAGTGGAATCCATTTATTATCTCTCATATATATATGTGCTGTAGGCTGGAAGTTATCTTTACTGGTACAATCACTTTAAGATTTCCAGGAATGTTTCCATTGTGACTTTATTTTCTCGTATCTAAATCAATTTATAATTAGTCTCTGCTGATCTTATAAAACATATCCCAATCGTGTGTGTTCTATGGGGATTCCAAATTGCTGATTTTGATACATATAGCTGTGGCACTTTCTCTCGCAGTTTAATGTATTTTCCCAAACAAATGTTGTTTGATACAAAAAAGTACGACAGGTTTCTTGTGAAGAAAAATATATAGCCTAAAAGTATTATTCGTTATCTAACGTTTTTCCGATGAGATGCGTCTAAAATCAATTTGTCTGAGAAAAAATTCAGTCCCTCCGGGCGAAAACATTGATCGTGTGGCTGGTGGTAATACATTTGAATGACCTCTTCCAGATCGCTATATGTGGCACCCCTGGGACCCACACCTGATTGGAGAAGGCCTTTTTGCAGTAGCCAATGTGATTAGTTTTTCAAAGATATCATACCTCCTGCCAGCCAATGAGCATTCAGGACCAATGCAGATTTCACTGGCTAGAATGCTCTCAGTGAGTAGTAACAGTCTCAATGATTTTCCTATTTATTTTAACACGGCTCATTCTGATTAATTTAATGAATATCAAATTGTTGGAAGACTCATTATTTTTTAATATGTGACAACAACGGAATAAATTAATGCCTGCTTGTCATTACTCGGTGATTTCAACAATTTAAACTAAACTGCTTTTTTATTTATCCATTTGATGTTCACAAGAATTTACATAACACATATCTGATACCTTGCATCATGGATAAATTTGTTTTTGTATTGTAACATTACATTATAGTATCATAATTTGGTTTGAGCATAGAAAGATAAGTTAAGACACAAACCCTGTGTCGGTGTGATTAAGTTTTGGAAATATAAATGTATGGTCTGTGGATACATCTGTTTATGTAATGGATTCTCATTTCAAGCTGTACGTATACATGTGTTTATGTAATGGATTCTCATTTCAAGCTGTACGTATACATCTGTTTATGTAATGGATTCTCATTTCAAGCTGTACGTATACATCTGTTTATGTAAGGGCTTCTCAGTTCAAGCTGTACGTATACATCAGTTTATGTAATGGATTCTCAGTTCAAGCTGTACGTATACATCAGTTTGATATTGATCTATTTTTATTGACGAGAAAGAAAATGTTGTTTGCTTCCCTGGGGAATCGAACTCGGATCTTTTTCTAGCAGGACGAATTGATACATATACCTAAATGTCTATATTGTCTTCATATCTTTGTCGTGCACTGCAAACAGAAATATTTATCGAAGGAAATATATCAATGTGTATTATTTATTGCCATTAGTTGATTGACTGATAAAGTTGCCAATATTTACTCTGGATTATTTAAAGACTGAGTTTTTTTATCCCATGTGGGTGTAAATCACAGCTAATATCTAACGATTAAGAACTTTCCGTCCGAATTGAATGCATGGTCCATCCACAAAACATAGCATTGCATTTTATAATAAGGACTTACACTGCAACACAAAATTTCACGATTTAAGTGTTTCCTTCTGCTTATTTACAGGACATTGAAAAGTTTGCAATTATATTTTTGGTGATATTCGGCGCTTTTATGGTGGGACTGCAAAACCTATACTGGTACTACCCGACCGAGGTGCGAGACAGTGTCGAGCTGATTTTTAATGGTGTCAAGAGAAATATTACAACAAACGCTCAGGAAAACTTCGGATAGTAAGCTCGTTTTAAAATTTAATCCCGTTTTATACAAAAGCTGCATTTTTCTAAACTCCACCCAAAACAATATTTATCGTGGTTTTGTGTATTCTGTATACCTTATTTATTTCGTTTGTAACATACAAGGGTTATCAATGAATTATATTGTTTCCAGTGTAACCCTTAATGTACATACTCTATACACTAAGTACGACCCCGTAATACACAGTACACAGGTCATACACAGGTAATACACTCTTAAAAAATATGGCATTAATGGAACACTTCAAGGTTCTTCGGGTATGGCTCTGGTGGAACCCTTTATTGTTCTGTATGGAACACTAAGGCCAACTGTTCCATGTATTTCGCCCTATCATATTATATCAAAGAACCGTTCCTGCCTTACGGTTCCATTAAGAACCATCCTTGTTCCATTTAGAACCATCCTCATTTCTAAAGAACCCTCAAAGAACCATTATTTCTGAGAGTTGTACACTCTCAGAAATAATGGCACCGAAATAAGTCAATGAGTTGCTTACGGAGCCCAGGAGAAACACGATACTGGTATACTAAGGGGGTTAGAAACGACGTATCTGTCATAATTGAGCGACAAAGAGACAAGTAGGTAGCCAGTACATACATGAATAAAGTACTGATAGCTTATTGCGGATGGATTGGGATTGTGAAAACAGGGAGTGGAAACAGCCATAGATAAAGAGGTTTTAGTTCTTCCCAAGTACCGCTCTAATCTGTTCGTGTTGATACACATGGCAGGTGCCCTGCAGTCGGTCAAGATCGTGGTGTATTTACTTGGTATCTTGTGAATGTCCTGTCTTGTTATTGTGTGTTGCCAGTGACGTCGATGGTAGTTCATTGGATCCATTTGATTGGCATTTCGTCATATTTGTGCAATAACCTAAAGTACAGCGTTAGACCCCAATCAATCAATCAATCAATCAATCAAACAATCAATCAATCAATACACCACTCATCAGTTAATCGTTTGTATGTTTTCAGTTTGGAGGAGACCTTTCAGACAGTATTCTGGTCGTTGTTTGGTAGAGGAGAGTCCTCAGTTGTAGAGCTTGGGGAGTTTAATCATACCTTCACACAAAACGTGGGCTATTGTATTTTCGGTGCTTATAACATTACTACAGTGATTGTCTTGCTAAATATGCTCATTGCCATGATGTCAAGATCCTTTGAACTGATACAGGTGAGTACGACTATTACTATAGAACTACCACTCCTGTGGTCCCTTTCTAAAAAAAGGCAGAAAGCCAAGCTGAGTGTTTTAGGTTAAGTAAATTATAAAACAAAATTCAACTGGAAATGATGGCAGAATATTACCAAGGTAATCCAGTGTCGCCAGCCTCTGTTGTGGAGTGGTCTGTACTGTATAGAGAGCATATATACGTCTGGTCCACACATCCTTTTAACCTCTGTGGTCGCGGGTTCGATTAGAGGGAACCTAACAGAGGATTTCTAGGTTGTACATTGTAGGCATATCCAATATTCCTGGTCGATGATCTGTAGTTTGGATTTAGTTTTGTGGATTTTACCTCAAATAAATAATTATTTACATGAGGCATAATTCTGCATTGAACTAAAAAAGATTTTTCTTTCCTCGAACTAGCTTTATATTAATTGCGGTGATCGAACTTTTACTTTTATAAAAGAAGGTCAAAGCTTCGCTATGTCGCGGTCATCGCAGTCGGATGATAAACTCGAATCCAGGGCAACAATTTAATTGGAAAAGCATACACAGAACAGCATCAAGTAATCAAACGTGGACAGGCTGATACTGTGTGGCTCTACCTGTTCACTAGAACACCGATTTGGATTAAACCAAGGGAACCTACTATATATTATATAATATTATTTTCACCTGGCTTGTCAATTTCAAACAGTTGATACATGTATATATGTTTATTTGATTTGAATTGTAAATCAGCTGTATTGTTTTCTATGTAAATAAAATCATTAAAATTTGTTTAACATACCTGGATATTTTACTACTTATTTACAGTCAGAGGCTGACACTGAGTGGAAATTTGCTAGAACCAAACTATACATGGAGTACATAAATGACGATTGTACATTACCTGTACCTTTTAACATTATACCGACACCAAAATCTCTCGTCTATATATTCCTATTCTTCTGGAAAAAAGTCAAGCCACCGGAACCGGAAATCAGAGCTCATCCGGGTCGTATCAAAGATGTTGAGTTATATATTGGTTCTTCGTCAGGAGCAGTGAGTATACGATTATATATCGCTGGACTAATCAGTATAGAAGCGGTTCATTTGGTATTTATTGTTGATATTAAGTATCATTGTGATAGTGATACATACATGTATGCAATGATTTTGCCAAGGATCTAATAATTCACAAAATGATGTAATAATTTGGAAAATAGTTTGATAATATTGTGAGTCATGTAATTCAGTAATGTTATAATTTGGTAAGTGTTATGGCCTAACTCTTGTAACTCTCCTGTGTGCATTAATATGGCTTAACGTGGAATCATTAATGCAATAACAAAATACACAGTTGATAACCATATTGCTGCTTAAATCATAGAGTGATAAGCCTACTGTTTTTATAACTTTAAGCGTTTGATATCTCATGTATAAAAGTAAACAAATGTAGATGTATGCCAAACCTGTTTTTGTTTTTTAGTCACGTCGTAGGGGAGGCGCCAGCAATGGAAGTAGCGAAAAAAGGGCGTGGGATGACCTTGAACACGAGTCCTCTGTTAACAAGGGTATCAAACACTTTCAACAGACAATGACTACAACCAACGGTTTTGTGAGAACGGATTCTGATCCGGGAAACTTTCCCATTAAACTTACATATCAGGTACCAAAATCCACAACATATGTTAATAAATAAAGAAAACTATTTTGCCTTCAACTGGATTCGAAATCGGGTTTCTGCAAGCACTCTACTTAGATTTTTATATGTGGACTTGTTTAAATATTTCTGTTTAACTGATGCTTTTAAATTGTAAATGTAAAACAAATATCAATCTTGCCAAACACCTCAAAATAATAAGTTTATGATATTATGAAATTTCATACAGGTTTTCAGAAATACGCTGTCCATCCTTTGGTCAACATTTCCTGTAGCCTTTGGACTGCAGGTGTTGGTCACACTCTTAGAAAAATATGGTTCTTATGGAACCCTTTAAGGTTCTTCAGGCATGGTTCTGGTGGAACCCTTTTTGGTTCTGTATGGAACCCTTACAGCAACTGTTCCAAGTATTGCTCTCTTTCTTCTTATATCAAAGAACCGTTTTTGTCGTTATGGTTCCATATAGAACCATCCTCTTTTCTAAAGAACCCTCAAAGAACCATTATTTCTAAGCGTGCAGTATACTGTAATTCCATGTAGGTTATGACAAATATATTGACAAATTCATGTTTATATATGTAATTTCATGCAGCGATTGACAAAAAGACTAACAAACTATAAGAAGAGTTCCGTGCTGACAAATATATGGTCAGAATTCGATATATGTTTTGACAAAAAGATTGTCTCATCTATTGTGAGAATTCCATATATGTTTTGACAAAAGGATTGTCTAATCTATTGTCAGAATTCCATATATGTTTTGACAAAAGGACTGTCTAATCAGTTGTCAGACTTCAATATATGTTTTGACAAAAGGATTGTCTAATCTATTGTCAGAATTCCATATATGTTTTGACAAAAGGATTGTCTAATCTATTGTCAAAGTTACCCGCCACCTTAGACAAGTATACCATCCAATCAACGATCAGAATTCCAAGCAGATTTTGACAAATAGACTGTCCAATCAACGGACAGAATTCCATGCATGCTTTGACAAGTAGACTGTCCAATCAACGGACAGAATTCCATGTAGGTTTTGACAAGTAGACTGTTGAATCAAGGGACAGAACTCCACACAGGCTTTGACTAGTAAGACTGTCAAATCAACAGACAGCAGTCTTACAGTCTTAGAAGGGGAAACTGACAACTCCAATGGAAGATATACATGGATACAGGGTGATTCAATATTTCGGTTTATTTTCAAAACATTGTCAGGAATAAATAGCAGATTTATTGCAAATCATTCATTACAATGGTTATAAAATAAACCGAAATATTGAATCAACATGTATCCATGTGTATCTTTTAATAGAGTCGTAAGTTAACTTTACTTTGTGAAACTCATCAGTGGGAATAATGCTCATTTCAAACAGATTTTGACAAATAAACTGTCCAATTAACGGTCAGAATTCCATACAGGTTTTGACAAGTAGACTGTCAAATCAATTGTCAGATTTCTATGCCGCTTTTTACAAATAGACTTTCAAATCAATCGTCAGATATCTATGCGGCTTTTTTACAAATAGACTGTCCAATCTAGGGTTAAAATTCTATGCAGATTTTGACAAATAGACTGTCCAATCAATAGTCAGAATTCCTGCCGGTTGTCACAAGTAGAATGTCCAATCACTGGTCGGAATTCCCTTCAAATATAATAATGAAAAAGTGATAAAAAAAAATATTAAGGATTAAGGTTTCGAATTTCCACATTTAAGCTGTAGTGATTATTTAATTTTTCTATCATCATCTTTGTATTTCGACATTTATGTGATGTTCTTTACATGTTGGTATGCTGTAATTTCAGAGGGTGATGAAGCGCATTGTGAAGAGGTACATTTTTGACATGCAAAGAGAAAATGATGTAAACGAAGGTTGGTTGAGGATTAAATATCATTACACTGTATGCCAGTACACTCTTAGAAAAATATGGCTCTAATGGAACTCTTTACGGTTCCTCAGTTATGGTGGAACCCTTTTTTGGTTCTTTTTTGGAATAGCAACTGTTCCATGTATTTCTCCCTATCTTATTATATCAAAGAACCGTGTTTGTCCTTATGGTTCTATTCAGACCCTTGCTGGTTTCCATTTAGAACCATCCTCTTTTCTAAAGAACCCTCAAAGAACCATTATTTCTAAGAGTGTATCTGGGCAACAGTTTATTCCCTTGTCTAGTTTATGCGCAATCATATTCATCAATAAATAGATCAATTTTCTTTGTCGCTTTTAGATTCGTTATAGACTAATCCCGTTCTTGGGGCCACTGTTGTTTGTTGACCCCCTTTATTAAAGGCGTTACATTTCATGAGCATGTCAATGTTTGTGATTGCATTACATGCAGTCTGCATCTCAAACTCATTGGCTGCCATGCAATTCCTATACACATAGTTGAATTGTGTCATCTGTGACCTTCATTGTTCTACCCTTAACAAAGCTAGTGAAACATAGATATCAGGTGTGCCTTTCTTAAAATTCCTGCTTTATGGCAATGTATTATATAGAGACTCTTTCTTTCTATTAAATCTGCACTAGACACGATCATGTAAACTGTAAATGCAAAACAGACCAAGGTACTGACTCCTAATCGAAAATGTGTTTTCATTTGTGGCGCCAGCATCCATGGTTATTTGTAATGATAAATTGATAGTAAACATCTAGCCATTTTGTAACCACCAAGTACCATCTATATTTTCACGCAGACAACAACTTTAAGACAAACCTGCGGCCAACACGTTCTTCAAACAAAATCCAGCTGCTTAACAATATGTAAATGCATCATGTTTGTCAAAATCAAATGCAACAAATTTTAGGTATTATTAACTTTGATAGTAATTTTCAAAACGTATTACATTGATCTGCCGCCGTTTGACATCTTACCATAGTCCTGGGGCTGCGGTTATAAGGACTCAAGTCCTTGAGTATGCTCAAGATGATATTTCGTGCTCAGATGAGGCGACTCCGGAGTCCGTGTTCGAAAACCGAGGTTTTGAAAAATTGAGAACGCTTTCTGCGCTCGGGTGAGCACGAATCCTGAGCAAGCTTCGGACCATGCTCAAGATCGCACTCAACGGGACTGCCGAGTTGGTTTAAAAATTAGATGGCTGCAAATGACTTTTAACATACCTTTTTCGATTCGATTTTTAAAATGAGACGTTTATAATGGTCAAAACATTCGCCTCGAAGCAGCCGTCAAAATCACCGTACTGCATTTTTACCTTCATGACCAGAAGAGCTCCACAACAGCGTGCTCAAGAGTTGAAATGTGCATTGATTTTGTACTCCGCTGAGTACGTCCTCAAAACTTTTTATAACCACCGAATAGGAGCACAAATCAGGGGAGCACGATCTCAATAGTTTGAGCACAGACTCGGACTTGAATATACTCAAGTTTTTATAACCTCGGCCCCGGATGTACTAGCTGTTTATGCCTGACATGCTACTTCAGATTGGTTGATTGACTATTGATTGATTTGTTGATTGATTGATTGATTGATCGTTTGTTTGATTGATTGATTGATTGATAGATTGATTGATTGGATTTGGACTGAATTGAATTGAATTATTGATTGATTGGTTGATTGATTGATTGATTGATTGATTGATTGATTCATTCATTAATTGTTTGATTGATTGATTGATTGATTGATTGATTGATTGATTGATTGATTGATTGATTGATTGATTGATTGATTGATTGATTGAGTTGAATTGAATTATTATTTTATTGATCGATTGCGCCTTAACACCGTATTGAAAACTGCCAGTCATTTGAAGACGTGTCAACCCAATAGGTAAAGGAAACAACCCTGGACGCCATTTGTAACTTATAATGACAAGACAGGCCGATCACTAGACGCAATAAAACGACATCACAAATAGATGTATGCATTCTCCACGACCATCTTGTTTCACCTTAGCTGTTTTGAGTAAGCACTAGTTAAAGCACCAGTATTTAAGTGTTGTATGTAAACATGTTTGTCTTCCTCTTCTGTATATATGTGTTAAAATGCTTCCCTGTATTTGTATTCATTTCCTGTATTGGTTATTTGTTAGCAGGCGTAACAGGGAAAATGTCAGGTGAGGTTGTGTGAAACTACCGGTGGAGGATTTGCAGTGCTTTTAAACTTTAAAATGTCATGGTGTGACTTTTAACCGTACTTTAATGTGGGAGTTTACTATATTATTTCACATTTCCAAATATCGGCACATTTTTACAGAAAATTTCTTGAAAACAGAAAACACTCTTCCACTTTTCATTGCTTTAGCGGTTTTCTTTAATGGTTTTATTTTAAAGTATATTGTACAATTGCCCACAGACTTACATTTTACTTATCAACCATTTTTGTTTAACATACCTACCATCTCAACTTCTTTTGTTAAATTTCAATCGTGTGTCTGTGACTTTCTCGAGTAGACCATCCCAGTACTTTGATATCACTAACAAACTTATTATATTAAATTTAAGCAATGGTTCTTCTGGTTTCTGTTGTAGGCGACTTTGATGAAATAAAACAAGATATATCCAGTTTCCGGTATGAAATGCTAAACCATTTAAGTAGCAGTCAGAGGGAAACTAAAACCAATACATGTAAATTGGAGTTCTTACAAGCAAAAGTGGAACGGTTGCTCGAACATCAACTGCTTCTATTAAAACATTTAAACATACAAGAACCGGTCCGTTCTAAAGAGCCGCTAAAATCGTCCTTTAAAAAACACCAAAGGAACGACTCTCAGGTCTCGCCGGAAAGCGCCATATTTGAATATATTGACGAAGAGCCCGACGATAAACATGACCATGATGACGGGGAAGTGCGAGAAAGCAGTGTTCGGATCTCGACGCCTCGTGACACACCGGATGCCAGCAGTATTGACAGTGCAGTTCGGGAGGACTCACACTCTGACATTGGTAGTGTGTCACACGTAGATGCTGAAGTCCAGGTGGAATATTCAAGTGCCTCTAAACCATCTGTCCGTGACGTGTAACCATGGAAACACGTTGCTTTGAACATGACATAAATGTGTTACAATAACCGATCCAAGTAATTACAAAATACATCAAATATCCTATTATCTTTCATCCCCAGCTGCTCTGACGAGGCTTTGTTCATACTGCAAATTATTGAATTATACGAGTATTATAATGTATTCCTGAACGTCTTTATTATTTTACAATTGGAAATTGTCAAGTGTGTGGCATTACATAACAACCAACATTGAAAAGGATCCGCCAATTTGAATGTATGTCTTTTGCCAGATACGTTAAACAAAGAACTCCAATATCTACATCAAGCAAATTTACTAATTTACCGATTTTGCTATTCTGTTTGGTTTTAAGGTTCACTTGTTAAAACAACATAATCATGCTTGTCAACTTGTTCGTTAAAATGTTGCTTGTGTTATGCCAATCATGTCACTTTGGAAAAGAATTGTGACTAGTGTAACTTTTAAATGCGATCAGAGAGGTGGCAAGGTGCCCACACGGTAGATGAGCGGGTGCGCGGCCAGTGTTTTGGTTGAAGAACTTTAACGGTATAGATATTGTGTGCTTTAAAATACTACCGTGGTCAATCAGTGCATCTTCAACTGGATATATACAATGAGTGGTCTCTTTACTAGGTGGACGATGACAATGGTGGATAAGGATATAGATGATGAAAAGCGAAGAAAATGCAAATATATTACATCTATTTCTATATTTATTCAATATACTGCATTTCTCTGTTAACCTCTGTGTTTCAATCAAATTTCTCCTGTGATACGAACAATTTTATAACGGTGTACTGATACCATCTTTAAAGTCGCTTATTTTTATCTGTGTCTTCATTGTTATTGTAGCTAAGTCCCATCTCCAAGTATTTTATGTAATTGAAAATATATAATATTATGTTATTTTCTCGTGTAAATGGACAATGGAGCTGTGTGATTATTAGACGACTGTCTTCATCGGTTTGCATCAGCATGTCAATCAAAAATTGATTCAAATATTAAATTGATGTATATAATTTAACTGCGTATTCTAACTAACTCGTGCGTGTCTCTAATCATGATACTTAGCACCCCCTGATTTTATCCATATTTTCAAATGCATGAGACTAAATCTGTAATGTGACCTGAGTTGTGTTACTAAGTCTGTTGCCAAGTCCAGATAGTCAGCCATGACGAATACAAATTGCCCCAGGTACAGCATGCGTGTATTTGTCGAAATACTCTGAACATCTTCAATTGACAAAGTATAACACACTAAGTCATTAAGCCTTTTGGCGTTGATCCCCTTCTATAGTTGTGTTTACCTGTTCATAGCTACACGCTTCCCATTATTATATGACCAGGTAAATCCGGTTTCAAGCCCGAAACCGTCCGTATTAAAATTTAATCCTTTCTTTTTAGTATTATATTTCTAAAATATTCCAGGTGTCTAATTTTACAAAACGTTTTTCTATGTGATTTACGTAATCACTGAAAACATAACAATTTTGTGAACTACAATAATACGACATTTACAATTACTATCATCGTTTGGTTGGTGCTTGTGAATCGCTTTGAGCCAAGCTAAACACATTGTTGGGTTAGTCTTGACACGCAAGACACCTTTGTCCTGTTGACTGGCTCAGCCAGTGACACAATCTCTTTGTTCTGTTGTGCGATGGAGCTTTGCTGATTGTACGAGGACGTCCATTGGCTGGTGTTTACCACCAATCAAACCGAGCGTATAGTTCGCAAGACGTTTTTTGTGTCACATTCGGTGGTATTTCAGCTACACCAAGTCGAGGGAAATACAATGGGTTTGGAGGGTGGCCAAAAAGGGAGATAATTGTGCAACTCGTATAACTGACAATTTAACTGAGTATGCATGTCAAACTCTTGATAAACAATCAAATAGATGGCAATACCAGTTATATCAGTAGCAAATTTAGCCTTATTTAGTATCTGGCCAGCCCCATTGTGAAGTACTCTCGGCCTTTTAAATGTGTTTATGAACAGAAAGCGACAATGAGACAGAAATCATCTGTGAGCGGATGGATTTCTTCGACCTAATATATACCATTATAGATAAACCAGGTCCATGTTGTATGTCTCCATATACGCTTCTTTGTGAAATTCTTTGTAACTATCTTCTGTTGACAATGTGTAATCACTATTTATACCCACAATGCATTATGGGAAAGCTGTGGAAACGTTTTTGCTCCATACATATTAATTGTTATCCTCAATATAGAATGTCTTCCAAGTTTATCCCACTTTTAAAATCGTTTACATTTACACCAGTTGTTGAGTTTGAACCATCGGGTAAGTCCGCACCCTGTAACAATTACAGGGTTATTAGTTTAAAGAGTAAAATCCTATTAGTGTCCTCTTGCATAGAAGTCAATATATGAAATATTATCCAACAATTATGCTGCTAAATATTGAATTCTAATCTGTAGAATTAAGTGTCTATTATAAACGCATGCCAGGAAATTTAAAAATATAGCTTAATTGTCTGTTGAATTGTAAGGGGGTTTACGTCATCTCCGTACTGATTTCATCTACGGCAGGCATATACATGTATAGCTAATGTCGGCAAACCAATAGGTACATCTCTGAGTGAAAATTTTTACAAACTTGACCACGCTGTCTTTAATAAGCACTCGAGGAATACTGTATTTCCAACAGTGTAAATCTCTCCAAATTTGATGGTTATGTAGGGAATGTTATATTTACTGTTAAAGTACACGGCTATCATATAAGTGATATATCCTTGGACAGGACATTAAAGATCAAGCAGACGCTTCACAAACTCAAGAGTTACCACCCTTTGATAAAATCCTACACTACTCTGTAGATTCCAGTTATTGGGCGTTTCCAGTTATGGCCATACAACAGAGTGGCGTCCATTAGCAGAAATACTTTGCCACTTTATGGCTCGGTAGGTGAGCTTGAGCGTCCTTTAACATTGCAGATTGTCGGTTCACAGAACGATATATATCTGAAATTATTACTTTAACAAAGAAAATTACTAGCCAGAGTGCAAAAGTATTTACCATGATAACATCGATTGGTAGGCCTATGTCCAAATCAACTGATAAACATAGTCCGACGCGTTGTGCCGAAATTTCGCAGTTTTCATGTGTTTTGAGCTTACGCAACACGTTATTGCCATGACGACCAGTGTTGAAGACATAGTGTTGCCATGACAATGTAAACTAAGATCGCTTTGTGAAAAAAGACCCTGGAACATTACGTAATCTGTAACTAAATGGTCAGATTCTAAAGTCATATGTAATTCGCTGGGTTTATTTAAATGTGGGGAATAGGCTTCTGGTGAACATGCATATTCATACAACTACCAGATTTCAGAGTAGTGATGATCGCACAATAACGATAATGTCACACCTATTGATACCGTAGATGTTATTAAAAAAGCGGATTGGCGGTCCATTGCGTAAGGGACGACGTTATTTCGTAAAGGGAAGTCAATCTTACTCTTACTTGAGTTACTTCATCCATACTGACACGGATAATTGATTGTCACCAGGTATTAACGTTCATATAAACATGTGCTATATAAAAAAAGAAGTTAAATGTCAACATGTGCGATGCATAATCCGTGTGTTGTATTGTGAGTTTGTGCAAATCTTCGTTATTTTGTAAAGTTGTCTGGCTAGCGGCTCCTCATGTCCTTTAAATATAACCCCTCTCTGCTATACTTGGCCCTGCCTTTCACACATTTGCGCATATGTAGAAACTGATTCTGTACATTGGTGTTCTAAGCAACCGTTTCACTATGATACGATATTTGAATCAATATCAAACGCCTTACAATATATCGCGATATTAATTACAAAATGTACATTTATTGGAACACTAGTGGGTTCGCAATATCTTTTTCCTGGGTATTCAACTGGCCTGCCACTTTTATAAGCTTGTTTGCTTTTTGTTTTTTAAGAAGGATTACGTCCGCAATCTATGTAAATATTCTGGTGTAAATAACATTTTGTACATATCATGTAATTGTGTATATTTAATATGTATATAACTGATACGGAATGCCCAGTTGTCCAGCTTACGGTTTGTAACGTGGACAGCTTGATCAATACGTCTTTCTCATCACGCGTTATTCAAACACCACTTTGGAAATAAAATTTGAGTTAATAAAAGGCTACAATAAAATGTGTGTCTCTGTTAGTTAATACGATCGACCCAATCTATATTCAGGATTGTGTGAGCTGATAAAAGGGTTTTCCCGTGGTTCAATCTGTAGTATAAACTATTTCAGGTGATTCCACTTATTAGCCGCGTTTCGATTGGCTTCATCCTCGAGCAATCAAAGTGCTGCAAACAAGGGGAGTCCCATTAAATCGTAACTTCAAATCGTACCTTTAGTATGCATTCCTTCCGCACTGCTGCCAAGCCGAGATAGTCTTAAACCCCTTAACATGAGAGTTCAATAAAATGTTAAAGAATGAAATGATGTCAGTTTGAAAAAAGAAGGAAATAGAGCCGGTTGTTTCTTAGCCCACCATATTAAAGACATCTTAAAGGTTTTGTTAGCAGTTTATCCGAATCTATTCAAATACAATTTAATACTTTTGGCTGATGGTCAAGGCGCAATTTTGGGAAACTTACCGAAGACAGTTTCTTGTCGATCCGCGAGCTCTTGAATCTCGGTGAAATAGGAAAAAAAATCCCAGTTGCACTGAACGAACTAAAGAAAGTTTGGAAGTGTCGCGGAGTAAAACACGATAGCGAGGTGGGGACAACAGTTCTTCAAAGTTAATGAATATTATTTGTCATAATCTGGAGGAAATTTTTGTTGTTTGCTTGTTTATTTTTCAACGACTTGAAACATGTCCATGTAACATTTTCTTGGGATGTTTATGAGATTGCCCAATGAATACGATACATTAAATAATGCACAATATTTGTGCAGGGACAGGACTGTACATTGGGCCACATTTGTTAGCCACAATTAGCAATTCGGGCCACATTTGTTAGCCACAATTGGCACTTCGGGCCACATTTGTTAGCTACAATTAGCCAATCGGGCCACATTTGTTAGCCACAATTAGCATTTCGAGCCACATTTGTTAGCCACAATTGGCATTCCGGGCAACGGTTGATAGCCAAAAGTTTGTTTGGTTTGATAATGCGACTTTGACTATAAACAGCTTTATAAATCTCAGCCAATATATACCAAGCCTTTTGCATACCGTCTGGCAACTGTGCCATCAATAACAGTGTGCTGGATCTAACATTGACATAATCTTGTTCGCCATATCTTATAGATTGAATTTCATCTATTTTCTTGATAAAGAAACGGCACAAATTCAAACCATTATTATCGCAATTCTGAGTTTAAGTGTTTATCCTCACAATAACCTTGATTAACTCTCAGAGCTTCTTTTCTCAAGTGAATACAAACGTAAAATTCAAAAAACATGTACGATTAGTAAAAGGATCTTAGCCAATCAGAGTTAATTATGGTGCTAACATGTCGTCTTGGCACCATAACATACTCTGATTGGCTGAAATCATGTGACGTCATGCCCTGTGTGGTATGTTGTATCATGCCGTCTTGGCACCATAACATACTCTGGTTGGCTGAGATCTTTAAGCCTACAGATATCCACCAACTACTTCATGCTAAATCCTTTCATCCTCCACACACCTTCAATGGAATTATTAAATTACAAGTAATAAGGTTTCACAGAAATTCTAGCACTCTTGCTACCTTCAATCAGGCTTGTTCTGTTGCCTTTAAGGCTCTTATCCCAAGAGGATATACTAGGCGACTTCTTCGCCAAATCAAATCCCAAACCCT
>JAQQZZ010076537.1:0-20332 GCA_030265115.1 Mopalia vespertina
GGATTGTCCACTTCACATTGCTCCTTGCCTTATTACGGTGGAAAACCGGGAGGAAACCTCGTAAAAACCACCCCCGCAATTGCGATCCATATTAGAAGAAAACTCATGACAACTTTCTGTGAATATTTTAGATAACCAGAAAGCACAGCTAAAACATTCTCATTATAAATCAATAATTGAACTCAAATACTTATCATCACCTACAAAGAAAACGTCCAGGACTCCAGGTCCAAAATTAATGACAAAAGCTGAAATTTTCTGTTGGCTACAAAGTATCTGAATTTAATGTGGAAAATGTACAAAATGGTTGGCAGGTCATACATCCATTTCTCTGGTTGGAGTGAACCAGTGAAGTACTTTCAAAGCTTTTCGGATTGTGCAAAAAAAGAAATCCGAATAAAAAAAGTGTAGCCTTTTCATTATTAGTGTGTCTATAAAACCGATCAGACAGAAAATGTTGCCATGTTATACAGCTCTACAGAGATTCATCAGACGAAATTGAGCTAGTAAAAACTTTCTGTCGATGTAATTGTTTAACTTAAGGCTGGTCAAAATGGGTTTCTGTATTTGAATATGAGAGAAGTTTTTTTGAATGTGTAGCGCTCTGAGCAGTAGAGTCTAGCCTGTTTACACAACTGTTCCCAGTTGACTGCCAAAACAAGTCTGATCTCACAGAAGAGCATCCAACACTACATGGTTATAACCCATTTGTTTATCAGAATTTGATTGTTTATTTCGTCGTATGATAGAGTGGCAGTCCAATGGGTGAAGTTCTTCCCCTCTTCACCTCCTTCGGCCATGTGTTGGTTTATTGATGTTGAAGAAGGTACTGAAGAGAATTCCAGAATTTCAGGCTCAGTGATAGAAACAGAGAAGAGACCTTACAAAAAATCCCAAGCAATCTCCTCAGTCACTGATAATCTGTCTTTTTTTTCAGTAAGATTAAAAGGAGGTCTCATGTCTGTTTTATATATATATTTTTGAATAAATGAAGGAAAAAATTTGCTTGCCTCCACCGGGATTCGAACCCGGGACCTCTGTTTTATATATATGTTACATTTGAAGTGTTTCCACGATCATTCTATAACAGACTGTCAAGATAATGTCACACAGCACACACAAGTACAAGATGAAAAGCCTGGTGCAGTATGATGTAAGTGTGTACTGCCCTGTAACAGATCAGCTTTGTGTTGTCCCTAAGTTCAGAGGTCACAGGTCGCATGAAGATTCCACCAATCACTGATCTCGCTGGATGACTAGGAGAAATAACTTACACGGATGCCACACCAGATCATAAGACTGACTTCACATAGCACTAATGTCTACCATTACATGTGTAATTGAACAAATAGCAGATTCTGGAAATTTGAGTCCAAAACCCATGCCTTGCACAAGTAAGGCATCACAAAATCTGTGCATTGTAGAGATTTTTTGTTTTCTTGCCTCCACTGGGATTTAAACATATACATACACTTGCTGTTAGTGATACTTCACTTTTAAATGCTCAGTGTAAGTGACAAATCAAATCATATCTGTCTCTTCATATAATTAGAGGCAAGATGAATCCCTCTCACTAAGGACAGTATGTTCCAAAATATAGACATAAAATCAGTAGTTAGCATTGGAGGAACATTTATTTATCGACACAGCAAAACACTTTACAATTTATAGTCTTTTTATTATGAGTGTTTAGTGTTACAGAACACCAGTCAATCAATATAATTGCAAAATGTTTCTGGTAATGAAATTCAAAGACATATTGTTGGGCTTTAGGCATTACAATATCTACTGAAACTTGCAGTAGATTTATTACATTTTGCTGTTTAAGTCTGATGACTGGGGAGAGTGACCAATTTATGCCTATTATGTTTACCTTAGTAAAGCATAAAGTAAAAATTTACATGTACCATGTGCCTTTAATAGGGAAACTAAACAAGAGACAAAAGATCTTATTGGTTACCAGCTTAAAAGCTAAACATAATTATTACGATCAAAGAACTGAACCTATAAATCTTTTCAAAACAGAAATATACAAACTTTTAGCTAATCTACAAAGAATTACCAAGAATACACATTCTGACTAAATTATATTTCCTGTACCGGAACAGGAAAACAATTATACTTCATCACAAAAATAGCACAGCATAAATCGATAGAATTTCTTAGTGGACTTTTTGAAAATAGTGATGACAAAGAAAGATGATCAGAATTAGAGGAAGGAAGTTATTATAGTGATGAAGATTAGGCGTTTCTGTCCATGACAGGAAGCGATTAAGACAGATCAAACGCTTACCTTGTTGAATTATCACCTCTCCAGCATGCCGATGGACCGGGAACATGGCATCAAATATGTCACTGCAAAACAAAACACACAATTTACTTTCACGGTGAAATATGGCATTGAATATGTCACAACAAAACCAGGCCTTCTGATTTGATGTGAGTGAGCTGTGTTGAAGCATAAGCAGTGTCTTAGCTAGGATTGTAATTTTTGCCTGTCACAATTTTCCATTTTCCTATCTTTACCATGTTAAAAAATCGAAATTTCCACCTGTCATTTGAACCATTTTTAGAAAAATGCCTGATTGGGGTTTAACGCGGTACTTAATGTTATTTCACACACATGAGGCCGTGCCAGCCCAATGGGTGAAGGAAACCACCCCCAACACTATTGGCAACAAACAAAAACATCACAGGACAAATACAGGACACTCTCAGCATAATACAAAAACATCACAAACAAATCGATTTCCTGTTTCTCTTAAGCTCTGAAAGCACCAGGGCAACAGGAAGCTCCCTCCAACCACCTGCCACTATGTAAGTGGCACAGTAACAATAATGGATGGCTTCACAAACTCAACAAAATCAGGGCTGTGCCCAGAAGCAAGATCTGAAAAGCAAATTTGACATCTGAAACCATATCTAGTACACTGTATTTATTATGACCATTCAAGAGTCAAGACAAGCTGGATAAGCGTCTTGTACACAGACCACTTTTATGTTTTCTACACAGCTTTGCCGAAGAAACCCATTAAAATATTACAGATACTACAAAACTCAATGAGAGAGAGATTCACAAATACTGTGGATAGCCTTTATGCCCAAAAGCAAGACATGAAAAGTCAATTTATATGTGATATATTGTATTATATTCTACCACTGGAAAGAGAAATCTAGAGTACGATATTAAGCTCATATAAAAAAACGGATAAGGCCCTCGGATAAGGAGGCCAGTGTTGCGTATAGATTTCCTGCAGTTAGAAATAGTCTCTCCTAAAAAAACCTAGCAAGATAGGTGGGAGTTTGGATCATAGATCTTGGAAACTTTGGCCTCAAGCTACATTTTTTAGGTCTGATTAGATTTGGATTGAAGCCTGCTAAGATAAAATCATCCAAGCCTTAAAAAGCCTAGATAGAATTCTGTTGTAAACAGGCCTAGCAACCATAACTGCCTTCTGAACACCTCTAACTCTAGAGATAGGCCATTTATAATAGTGTCTCAGTTTAATGAGAAGTGGGCGATACGATCAATAAACTCTCAGCTCAAGAACAAAAACCATATCACAGTTCTGCATTTTCAATAGCAGTCTATCAACAGTTTTATATCAAAAAAAGTCTCAAATTAACATAAATTAACAGCTTCAAAGTTAAAGTCCTGGAAAGAAACCATCTCACAATAATAAACTACGCAATCAATACCAGGGGCGATCTAGGCGTCTCAAAAGAACCATTTCTTATGACTTGATGACAAGTACCTGGACTCTTTTACAATACTACTCACCATACATCAGAATACAAGGAGCTGTTTGATTCCGAAATAACAAGCAATGGTTTTATACACTACAAATTTACATACAAGATAATTGACACAGTTAACTTGACTTCAAGCTGAGAATGAAAGAGTCCATTCATATTGCTAACCTAAACAAAGTTCAGTCTTCCACACCTCTTCTATTGTTCAATGTCTAACACAGCTCAAATGTATTGTAATAGTAGTTGAAATATTGTTCCTTCAATACCATGTTATGTAAATAGATGAATAAGATATGCCAATTCCCTATGACTTGGAAGCAATATAAATGATCCTGTAAATCAGGCGTTTAGCTAAAAAGCAAAAGTATGGTGTCCAAAATGTACATTTTGCTCCTTTTTTTAAGTAACTGGGTGTCCAGTTTCCCTATCTCCTGCATGTTAAAGTTTCTTAAAACAGGGTGTCCAAATGAGGCAATCGTTCAATCGAGGGTGTCCAAAGGGCAGGTGGACACCCCTCTGCCTAAGCCCTTGCTATAAATAGATGTATTGCTTATGCCACTCTGATGGTGAATGTAGTCAGTCACTGTCTTATTTTTTAAAAAATCTTGTAAAGATTGTGTCGATAAACACTTTTGAAAGCCAACATCTGACATCACTAAATTATCAATTCACAGTTACGGTTTCAATCAAATGCCGCTGATTTGTCTAATAGTTTTGACACAATTAAACTAAAAATTGTAAACTAAAAAATAAACTATAAACTTGAATAGATAAAAAAAAAAAGGATTGGAAAGTAAACCAAACAGGATTTCTGAATGGACACTTCTTTCTTTCTGGATGAAACTTTAAAACAATATTTCATTACGTTAAAGAGACATTTTTTCATAGGTAGAATCAACCTGCCTGATAACTGCTCTATTGTGACATGGCGATTCTCATGTCAATTTAAGTTTTACTTAATATCAACCAAAGGGAAACTGTATATATTTTGAAGAGAGAAAAAATTGCTTGACTTCACCAGGATTCGAACTCAAGACCTTTGGGTTACAGGCCCAACACTCTGCCGACTGAGCTGTATATATGTATTTTTATCTATGCAACAAACGGAACACAAACATATTGAGTATTAAAAAGTATAATATTGAATCTGTTACCACAGAAAGATGTATCTGACAACAAGAACATGGGGTTTTATATTTTATCTTAATCTTAATAGTGTTATCTCTGGATTAGTCAATGGTAAATTTTGATGAGGCAAAGTTTGACCTAAAACATCAGAATTTTAGAATGTTTTTTTTTAAGATCTAAAGTGTATTTGTCTGCAAGATTATGTGTCTGAACCGGCACAGGGGTTTGAAGGATTACATCGCCTCGGTGGACCACCCACTTGTTGCCTGCTGTTTAACACGTAAAATCAATCAACGAAAGGTCAACAGATCAATAGGATCTCTGTTGAGGGTGTGCATTGAGTCTGGGCGTCCCAACAAACGTTTATACCAACAGCTCTGTTCCCTTGTCAGATTTCTACTGATATCCATTAACCAATGTGTGAACGGAATCAATGATGCCCAATACGGTAAGTCTGCAGAGTATGAAATAATACTGTCATTTAAGACAGCTTGCCTCAAAATGCTAATTACGAAAAGAATGAAATACACAAACCATTATTTCTCCTTTATAATTGTTCATTAAATTTATTGAAAAGAATTTAAACATGTATCAGTTTCATTTATTTACACATTTAACAAGCCATGAAATTTGGTATACATAAGTACTTTTTGTTTTGAAAATATCAAAAAATAATTAAAATATAAATTTGTATAACATTTTTATCACTTATGCAACTATTCTGAATTTATAAAAACTGTGTGAAGGTTTTTAGTTAAAATACAATAAAAAGAAAAAGAAAAAGAAAAAGAAAATGGCCAATAATAAATGAAAAATGAGAGTTACAAACTAACAGCCATGTTTGCTATGTATGCACTTGAAAAGAGTGAATTTAAAGTTGCTTAACATTTAGTCCTCTTGTTTGTAAATGTATGTGTCTTTTATCATAAGCATCCATTGGAAATTTAAAAAACAGAATAAAAATTTAAAAAGATAAGAAAAAAAAAGAAAAAAAAGATAACATATGGTTTAATAGGGGCATATTTTATTCCTGACTAGCACCCAATTTCTTGATTACGTTCGGATGAATATTGTTGATATAGGGATCAGACGGCTTTATGAAATTGTATTCTAAACCACTTTTCTGAGATCTGATATCCTTATGATGTTGGCACAGCTGTGAACAGCGTATAATGTGGATAAAATATTGTCACAAAGGATCAATAAAACTAACAGGCAAAAGAAGGATCATTTTTTAATTTATAATTAATTACTTTTTCAGAAACTATTCCTTATTAAATTATTCTGTGATTATTTTTTGATACGGACCAATAGAATTTCAAGTCAATATTTTTACCATCAACAAATACATTCTAAAGAGTTCATCATATAATTTTTTTTAAGTAGTGCTCGGCCATTTTCTTTCCAAAGAGACAAAATTGTATTATTAAGCTTGTAGTGTCACCAGTAACAGAGTGCATTTAACTGTTCTTGTTTAATTTGACCAGGTCGTATATTTACAAAAATAAATCACACTGGCACATATGTACAGATATCGATCCAATAAATCATCTTATGTTCAAATATAAATATAATTTACCTTCATACTCAGGTCAGACAACTTGTAACTCTCATTCTCTTCCGAGGATATATTCATTGAATGTTTTTTTTAATGTCTTTTAGAAAGTGAAAATAAATAGTATTTTTCGCATTTTCGTAAAGAAGGCCAATTGACTGAGTGATCAAGGTGGCCAGCATTTACTGCTGGTGATTTGGTACCCTGAGGGTCGTGGGTTTGATTCTAGGATGGGTTTCTGATATAAATTGATATATTCATTGTAAAATTTCCCTCTTCTTTAAAATACCAGTTTGTAGGTTGATGCATTCTTAACCCATACCCAATATCTTGTTTGCAGAATATTTATCACAATACACAAATGATGTCATTCATAACCCTGTTTATTTATTCGCTCTGTATGTTTTATACTCAGATGTCCCACTTTTAGGATGACATTGCAAAAAGTGGAAAACCTCTAAGAAACCTGATAAAAAGAAAAACACATTGAAGTTTCCTAAGCAACCCATGAACTCCTTTGTACACTGTATTTACTCAGGGTTGACAGTTGGCCTTGAACATCATTCCAAAAACCAAACACATCAAGAAACAAAAATCGTACTAGTCTAGGAGATTGATTGATTGGTGTTTAGTGCCGTGCCTAAGAGTAGTTCACATGGCAGTGTATCCAACAGGAATTTCTACACTAAAAAAAAAAGTGAAACGTTTTATTATGTTGGAAAATGAATGATCCTCCAGTTCTGAGTAAAGCAGATTGATTGATTGATTGATTGATTGGTGTTTTACGCCATGCTCAAGGGTATTTCACTTATATGAAGGCTGTGTATTCAAGCAATAATTGACATTAGCACAACCAAGACGGGTTTGTTTGATTGGGGTTTAACATCGTACTCAAGGGTATTTCACTTATATGACGGCGGATTATCCACTTCACAGTGCACCTTGCCTTGTTACGCTGGAAAACCGAGAGGAAACCTCATAAAAACCAACCCGTGATTGCCAGAGCCAAAACGTGTGACTCGCTCATATACCCGATGGTCAACAGGCGGACTTGATCTTGTGAACGGTCAACCAAGATGTGAAGCATTTTCATAATGTTGGAAAGTTAATTTTTTCTCCAGTGCTAAATAAAGACAGCATTGCTACATGTACTCTTCAAACAAACTGCCTTTGGTCAGAAGGCGCCTATATGTAGGAGGGTTGGAATTGTTTTTGTCAGTGTATTCTAGAATCACCATAGCAATGAGCCACCTACTAGAACCAAGACAATGGGCATAATGAAAACACACTACAATAAAATAAAAAAAAAGGTTCACCGAGAAGCCTCAAGAAGTGTTGATTTCTTGTGAATGTTCTCATTGATTTGCTCTAATGAGTTAATGCTGTCAAAGAACTCACTGAAGTGAGTGGATGGAATTCAAGCCTTTACACAGAAGAGCGTGCCTCGACGGTGCTTTGGTACATGTATGACTTCATACATTTAAGAGAATTAATACACAATAAACAATGTTGACACTATGGATTTACTGGGGACAAGGGCAGGGGGTGGTGGTTTATACATGGAACTTAAGGTCACTTCATTCATTTGACGGCTTGCCAGCTCAATGGTACAAGGACATCACTTTAGAGGCTCTGGCTGATCAAATAATGACAAAATTGATCACAAATCCTGGTGCAGTGAGCTTTGTTCGTTTGAGAGGGACTTAACAGCCCACTCAAGGGTATTTCACTTATATGACCAAGGATTGATAACTTTTAAAGTTTCACAGTGAGTAGCTTATTTAGTATGGTGGTAAACTGTGAGAAAACCTCTTAGAAACCATTGTCACAATTGCTGGAGTTACTTCGTGTGACTTCCGCATATACAGGAGGTCTACAAGGGGACTTGAACCTGTGAGTGGGCATCAGAGGAGGATTACTCTCACACCTGTGGCACTGGTGCAATACATCAAAATGTACTTATTTACCTTCCAGGGTAATGCAACAAATTGTGTTTCCTCATCTCTCAGAGATTCCCTCCACTGAACACACACATCAATGAAAAATGCTCAACAAAGTTTCTCAAGAATTTCTAATGTTCCAAACTTCATTTCATGTTTTCAATACATGTGTGGAAGCAACAGGAAATCTGAACCAGTTGTTCAGGAAAGGACTAGGCTGAGTTTTACCTTACATAATCACATATTGGTTTTCAGCCCATTATACTAAATGGATTTAGCTATAGGAGTAACAATACCATACTGTGGGATCTATATATGGTAACAGAATTTGGTGAAAAGTGAATAGCTCGGTAAACATAATAAGGGGAGGTAATTGGATTCTGTAATATTCTCAGAGTGTTTTATGATAGAGTAGCAGGAACAAAGCAGTAACACAGGTTGTGTGGTGTCCTGAGAATTACTGAGCATTATTCTCTATCACAAGCTAACAGAATTTACAGGAAATGCCAGCCGAGTCTCACACACCTTCTCAATGTGAATTCATCCAAGAACACTGCAGTAAACAGCGTTGAGCAGCCGTGTCTATTTCCCCTGAGGCTACTTGTGACAATTATGCCTAGTGATGGAAGACCACGATTTGACCATAAGGCCTTTGGCTTTTCACAGTTTTTGACACCACAACAACACTATGAGTCTGGAGAGTAAGTAATAAACAAGATAGCTAAAGCTTACACACAAACAGGCTATACAAAGTAGCTAGACCAACTGCTTAGGACAACCAAACAAACAAAAATTAACAAATAAATAAATAAAGTTAAAGTCACTATGTGCAGGGTTTGCAATATATGAAATTGTTTTGTTTTGTTATTTTAAAATCAAATTGTGAATTTGATCAATTTGTTATTTAACATTGGAAAGTTATTGTCATGTTTTGACCTGATTGATTGATTGTTGTTTTACACTGTGCTTATTAGGGTATTTCACTATTATGATGGCAGTGTATTCCAACAATAATTAACATTAGCACAACCAAGATGTGAAGCTGTTCCAAAATGTTGGAAAGCCCTTTCCTCCAGTGCTAAGTTAAGACAGTATTGCTACTCTTCAAACAAACTTCTCAATTTGAACGTCTCAAATTTATGGCCATTTCATTTTCATCCACAGCTTTTGCTGCTGATGTCACACTGTGTCTAAGATTTCTGCCCCCAAAATATAGTAAATGTGACTATCTTTGAAGGTTTGTTTGTTTGGAGTTTATTGTCGTACTCAAGGGTATTTCACTTATATGACGACGAATTGTCCAATTCACTCTGTTCCTTGCCTAATTACGGTGGAAAACCGAGAGGAAACTTCGTAACCTTGGCAGTGGCTGCTATATACATCATTAGGTAACACACTACATGTAAAGCTGGAAATTGGAGAAATACATCAATAAAGGTAATTCTTTCTTTCAAATATATAATTATATTATTATTCTCTTTGAATGGTGGACTATTTCGTAAAAATTCTTCTAAGCTGATAAATTTAACGCAGAGTAAAAATTGAGAACAATAAGTCATCGTCAAACATTTGCAAGGGAGATAATTGGGTTTCTTTAGTCTCACACACATTCAAAACATGGAGGTCCTCAGTTGCCTGTGTATTTATACTGCATGAAGTTTTGGGGAGATTTGTAAATTGTCTTTACACTTTGAAACTATTCCAAGTGTGATATTCATTACATCAGGGGGTGTTCTTTCTATTTTTGTCCCTCAGAGACTTTTTGTTTTCTCTTTAAACATTCTGGTTCTATATGTCAGCACAACTGAGATGACAAACAGTATGCAATCAAAATGCTCACGCTGAATTGAATTATTGTGTTCAGAGCTTTAACAATTAAAAAATACCCCGAAGTCTTGTAAAAGTTTCAATAATTTGTGAGAAATTGACTTTTATGCCAGCGCACAAAGATATCTAGATATTTTGATTTAGTTGTCTGATTAGGGTTTAACATCGTACTTCAGGTTAATACCGTTATTTCAGCCACCCCTTGACACAACTGGCAACAAACAAAGACAAGACAGGACAATCAAAGGAAACAATACAAAGACAAGACAAACAGATCAGATCATGTTGCCCCTCATGTTGCAAAAGGAAGCTCCCTGGAAACATTCCACTCTGGATATTTTGAAAGCCAATAATTTTGTTACAAAAAGTTTTGGTTAAATAAGGATTGGGAGATACATGTACCTAGATATTTTGGGTGACGATAACACAGGTACTAAGAGAAGATATGTAGTTGTTTTTTTTCAATAAAAAATATTAAATAAAATATATAATGAGCAATACCCTGTTTCATGAATATTTTTGCTGCTTTAGTAATAAAGAGTTATATAAAAATACATAATTTGCAATATCCTCTTGGCTTCCATAGTTGTTTATTAACAGAATTTGTTATTTATAAGTATATTAACAAAAGAAAACATCAGGGGAGGTAATCTGATTTTGGTCAATAATATAATACATCGTACTCTTATAGTGCTTTGGGATAAAGTAGCAGGAACAAAACTGTTGCTGGGTGTACTGAGACTAACGGAGCCTCATTTTCTCCTACAGGAAATGGCAGCCGAGTCTCACACACCTTCTCAATGTGAATTCATCCAAGAACATAGCAGTAATGACATGAAGCAGTGACTTAGTCTATTTCCCTTGAGGCTACTTGTGACAATTAGGTCTAGTGATTGAAGAGCTCCGCTTGAACATAATGTAACATGCCCAACACTGCTTTTGGCCTTCTACAGTTTTTATCACTCCATGACACCAGTACACTGTCCAGTAAACAACAAATGATGTATTGGCCGATCAGTTGCTTGCATTGGATATCATTCTTGTTACAGTAAATTTGCATTGGACACTAACTTAGCATTGTACGTTAATGCTGCACTCCCAAACCTCTTCTATGAAATAGTTTAAATTATTTTTATATGAGATAAACAGATAAATTGTCATGACTTAGGGTTCTTACAGAATTAGAGTAATGAAATTCCAGGACTTTCTAGGAATTTCAATGATAAAATTGGGATTTTCCAGATAGTTTTTATTGTTTAATTTAAACGAATGTCTTTAATTTATTCTCAAGATTTGTCAAAAAGTTTCAAAATCTCTTCAAAGGAAAAACGTACACATTCAGCCTCATATACATGCAGCGTTTGGAAGAAATTTCCTGTACTGGAAAACTTTCTCAGTATTTCTAGGGTTTCATTTCAAGGCCAAGCATTCATTCAGTCTACTCATCGATGTATTTTGCACATAATCAGGCTTAAATGTATGCTGAAAATTAATATTCCTCCATGGCTATTAAAGCAGTATGTCTACATGTACATGTATTCTTGAAATATACTGCCCTCAGCCAGAGGGCTATCCAATAAGGTATCAAAACACAATACATGTCGAAAGTCTACAAAACTAAGCCCAGGTAAAACAAAGTCTGGCATTCAAATATATTTGAAACTCCAGGGACTGGTTTATTGAAGTGCTTTAAAGCTTATTTCACACCATCATTATTATCTGTCTCTAATCGTTTATTAATGGTTATACTGGCTATATATTAGTGACACCTTACTCAAACACCTGGAATAAGCACGATAAGGCTTGAGAAAGGCAGCTAAATTTCCTTTCACTACCAATTGATTGCTGCATTAACTTAATAAGGTCTACATCCCTGAAACGGCTGAAGGCATTTTTACATTTTTACATATCCAATAGACAACTCTAATCACCACAGATTTTAGACACATTGCCAAACAATATTGTTTTCATATTCTACAGCAGACAGATTTCATTCCAAGGATATCAAAGTTTGCAATCTAATAACTTGAACAACAGGAGGATTGTTTTCGTCCAGATCTAATTTAGCACTAATTAACAAAGGTTGTCATGATCGTCACTGTTTACGTCCACAAATAAACAATCTTAATGTGTAGTAATAAGACTTAACAAGATATTGGCTATATTGAGTGTCAAAATTAGCTTTAATCAAAGATTGATTGGTGTTTGCCACCATGCTCAAGGTTTGTTTGTTTGATTCAGATTTTAAGTCATACTCAAGGGTGTTTCACTCATATGACAACAAGTTGCCCATTTCACACTGTGCCTTGCTTAAATACATGTATGGTGGAAAACCATGAGGAAACCTCGTAGAAACCAACTCCTCAATTGCCAGCCACATCATGTGACTCACTCGTATAACTGATGGCTGAGAGACTGAATCAAACCTGTGATCTGGTACATCAAAGTAAGATAAGTAGATGGACATGCTAATCACTAAACCACAGAGGAGGGCCTGCTTGTTTGATTGATTGGGGTTTAACGTCGTACTCAAGGGTATTTCACTTATATGCAACGGATTGTCTATTTGACACTGTTCCTTGCCTTATTACGGTGGAAAACCGAGAGGAAATCTCGTAAAAACCACCCCGCAATTGCCGGAGCCACATCTAGTGACTCACTCATATACCTGAGGGTCGACAGGCGGACTCGATCCCGTGGACGGTACATCGAAGTAGGCTCCAAAAGTGCACTCGCTAACCACTAAGCCATGGCCGCGGGCGGGACCTGCTTGGGTTCACTTTACTTATATAATAGTGGTGTACTCCAATAAAGCCACAGAAAAACACAACCATAAAATATAAAATCTTTTCTTCTGTTAGAAAATTAAAGTTCGTTCATTGCTTAGTAATGCCAGTATGAATAAGCTTGAGATATAAGCCATAGAGCGACTCAAATCAAAGGTACAGGCCATGAGACACAAAGATCTCGAATTACTCAAAACTCGACACAATTCTGTAGCAATGTCAAATTAGTGTGACAATGAAGAATAACGATGACATTTGAATTTTCCAAAGTAGCAGAAACTGTACACAGTGATCGTCTTCAAACGACCAATGAGTAGTCTTTGATATCACAAAAGCACATTTTCACTAGTAATTATAGAATGAGATAATCATATCTGGTTACCATTTGTCTTGATATTAAATTAGTCAGAAAATATGGAGTTATTTGACATTTAAACCGTCTTCTCTTCTGACAATTATCTGGATCCAAGCAGAAATCTGGTATCTATTAGAATATGGTCTGTTAATGTTAATTCCTTTGAAATCTAGAATATTGTTGTTTTATTATTGTATCCACCATTGACCCGTTGAATTTATTCTTCATTGATCTCAAATACTGGCCAAGATGTAGTAACACAGTCTTTGAGATGATAGAATTCAATCAACATTTTAAGATTTTTCTTCCACAATATCAGACCAGAAACTTTAAAATGTCATTTAAAAAATACTGTAGGATAAGGATTAAGAATTAAAATGAAGGTTGTTGAAAGACTGAAGTTCGCTGAACATAATCCAGTTGAAATTCTAGTACGGTGTTACATCAACAAACGTTGAGTTCATCAAATTCAAGAATTGTTTTTGTAAGAAATCAAGATCAACTATAAACCATGTTTTACTATATTCAAGACAGCTAAAAACACTCCAATATATCAAACGGCAACCACTAATCCTCTGCTGTTCTGGAAAAAAAATATGATTAAAATCATCTTATATCTCAGCCTCTAATGAGACTTCCCGCAATATTACTGCGGGGTTTGGCCAATGTTGGCTAACAAGCTTCCTCAATGAGCATTTTTCCAGAATTTTTTAACTCTTGGTAAAACAACACCTCAGGAATCTCCGAATGGAAACAAAAACCAACAAGAATAGAAACCAAAACTGGAGAAAACAGATTGATTAGCATTCTCAAAACACTTGTCTTTAATAGCTAGGATTGGAAATCTGCCTGTCACAAATCCGTATTCTGAGAAATTTTGCCTGTCCAAATTTTCAATATTCCTATCTTTCCCATGTTAAAATTCAGCCTTTCTACCTGTCATTATAACCATTTTTAGAAATCTGCCTGTCTCAAATGACAGGTGGATAGCTAAGACTTTGCCCAAAAGTTTCAACAACAACAATGGGTGTGGCATTTGTTTGGTTGTAGATATCATGCTGTTTATTTAGACAATACTGTATTTGGCCATCAAGTTCATCCCAAATCTAATGCTCCCTAACTTTAAAAGGTAGTGTATTCTGGACAGTACTGCCGTCTTTGCTAAGCACTGGAGGAACATTAATTTGACAAAATACATTGAAGCAAGTATTTCCATGGCCGAGTTACAAATGTAGAGTGGGTATTGACTAGCAAGTCTGTTTAATATCCTTAATATCACCAATCAATCATCTCTGGGCACAAAACAACTATTTACAAAAATATGGAAAATATGAAACATGAAGGCACAGTAAAGTGTCATCTGTCAATTCAATCTATATGGAATTTAAGAAATACATGTAGCTGTAGACACAGATTTTTTATACAAAAAAGAGGAGTAGCTTGGTTGATTGAAAAAATAATTTTGAAACAACAAATCATCTGTTGGCAAATCAAAGTTCCTTAAAAGCGGACAACATAAATATACTTCAATTATACTGCCCTTAGCCAGAGGGCTGGAGCAAAATGAAGACAAAATGTGATAACATGTGTAAAATGCGGACAAAAATATGTAACCCCAAGTGAAGACAACAGCAATATATATCACACTGCGGTTTATTGATATTAAAATCTGCCTATTCCACAGACTTTAAACAATGGACTAGCCCAAATTCTCAACCAATTACGCAAGCGCAATAACAGCATATATGTTACTGTATATACACTTTATAACCATGTGCTTGCATTGAGAATAGGACCAAGATGTAGAGCAGAAATATATCGATAGGCAGTCAAAATATTTAACAAACTGTTTTGATCAGATTGATCAGCTTAAATTGCATTGTAAGTAACGTCTCTAAAGTCCTTTTTAAATTTATGCCACTTGCTGTGTATTTAGGCCTATATGAAAGCAAAGCAAGTTTGGTTTGAAATTAGATCACCTTAAGTATTCTCCAGTATTAGGCATAGGCCCCTACCATTAAACAAAAACAAAAATTGAATGGTAAGTGCATTTCTATTTATTTCTCGAGTTGTAGAGATCGAGTTTGTACAATAACCAGGCAACATGAGTGTACGTCATGCTGAGTGATTACCGGGAGTTGTTGTATGTGAGTGGCAGTGATTAGCGAATCACTAGGCGGTATATAGCAATTGCGTTTGATACATGCCGCCAACTGTATTCAGTCGCATATTACGTGACATACATGTACTTTCGGACGAAATTTAAAGTGAGATATGGTATAATGACAATACACATAGTCTGGGCTAAATCTCAAAACTTAAACAGCCTATATATTTTCCCTTGGTTGAGTTGAACGATTAAATAGAAAGTTCTTTCTCCACAGGATAATTCCAAATTTCTGTTTGTATCGTAATGAATAATAGGGGACTAAGGGGTGGAGAACTTGAATTCCTGCCTCTCGGCATTATTATGGTCACGTTTGTGCCACCCACACGCGATTATATGCTTTTGACACAGTAAAGATTTGTATATAAATGTTCCCTTGATGGCAATTTGTTAGTGTCGTTCTCTTGTCCAATTTCAGAGTCACTGTCTTATAGTGATAGATGAACACAGATATATGGTATGTTTTTGTGACCAAAAAGCTATTGCAGCTATTCTAACAGTATATAGTTGGGAGGGAGCTTCCTGTTGTTCTGGTGCTCTCAGAGTTAAAGAGGCAACATGAAGCTGATCTGTTTTTGATGTCTTTGTTTTACGTTTTGTAAAATGACCATTTTGCACACCATACATGTACTTCTGATTTCTGGCTATACCCTGGGTATACATGTATGAGTATGAGAGAGTCCCACGAGTCTCCAGCAATCACATTTGTGATTGTCCTCCTGGTTATCAACAGTAGAATGTAAGGAATAGAATTGATTGATTGGTGTTTTATACCGTGCTCAAGGATAGTTCACTTATTATTATATGACGGCTGTGTATTCCAACGTGACACTAGCACAACCATAAAATGTCAAATGTTTTGATAAAGTTGGAAAGTTAATCTTCCTCCAATGCTAAGTAAACAGTATTGCTACACTCCAAAATAATGAATATGGTATTGTGGGAGTTGAAAAAATTCAGTACATATATTGCAACCCTGTCCATAATTTGGGTAAATTAATGGGTTCGTCGTATCTTTGTTCAGTCCAGGTTTCAGATTTTGAAATGCTTATGCCTAGCATAGCATACTTTTCTTCCAACTGTTTGTATAAGAGATAATTTTTACATTGTCCCATATGATGGAGTGTTTGGGATGAAGGGATAGGTGTTCAGTCACTGCTGACTCGTCCAGTGTGCCATTGCAAACAAACCTACCTTAGAAAGAGGGAAGGAAGAGAAAGAAGTGAGCAATCCATTGACATCTATTAGAGGGAAAAGCTCTTGGGTATGACATTAAACATCATTTCAACAAGGCCCCAAGGAAGATGGACATTGAATTATCACCAATAATCTTACTTCTACCAAACACCATTTCCATGTCCCATCAGGTTATTAAGTTGTGGAATTTTTAATATCCTACCTTTGTAATGATCATCTTAACTTAATAAAGACCTAGGAGAGTTACACTTTCCAAGCTTCAAAATGTCTCGGTTAAAGGCTTAACATGGATTCTAATTTCTAGAGAAACTTCTTAAAGTCTGTGTCTTGAAAACAATATTAAGTCAGCACAAATCTTTCGAATTGAAACCTGATATCTTTACTTAACTTGTCAAGGTCAATGGACAATAATGAAAAGTGACCTGATAGTACTAAAGGGTTCCGTGTCTCTACTTCTTATGGCTTAACTTATTTTTAAAAATGCAAAAAAATACGCTAACAAGTTTCTTATCAAACTTTATAATTATATTAAACTGCGATGACAGGAGAAAAAACTTTTGAGCGAAAAAAAAAAAAATCCCAGCAATTAAAGCATTCTGATTGGTGGTGCTTATAATGTCCTTGAGCTTATGATGAATTTATCAATATTTTTGTAGCATTTATAGTCGTATTAAATTGAAGGCTTAATTGCAAAATGTCGAGCCAGATCATCTGCATTGACAACATCACATTATTGGGTAAAAGGTAACCAAGAAAAGACAAATATTGATTTTTCTGTCAAACGTCTTGAAAAAAATGGCAACAAGAATGTTAAGCCCTAATATACAGACTCTGAGAATAGCTGTTGCTAACAAAACAAAAACACCAGCCACTAATTCCTGATGACATCTGACAGTAATTGTATGGGGAAGGGAGCAGATGGAAATACACAAAGAAAACCAGATAACTCTTTCTAATAATTAACAACTTGTTTTCGAAAATATATTGTCCGTTGCATAATTTTAATTTTTACTGCTTTTTGTTTTGGTGGCAGGCTCTTGGAATGCATTGCGGGTATTATTCATAAACCGGCACAATTTTCTGAGCAATACTATGCAGTTCATCTGTTAATACTAAGAGAGTGGCGTTGAAAGAATAAAGAATGTATTTTAATGGTGGCATTCTTAATGGCATAAAGTCAATTCCACTGATGAACATAAATGACAATATTAGTCTGCGTGTAATAGAAACAACCTGTTGGCAGCATAACAAACAATGAAGGATGTCTCCAAACTACATTTTACATTGGAATGCTAGAACTAGTCTCTCTCAAGACAACATTTAACCTTTCAAACTACTAAGATGATCTATAGTTTCAATGCCAGAAAGAAAAAAATCAAATGCCAGTCCTCATTGGGGTTGTGTTTCACTGAGATTTCCAACATTATCGATTGTTTTGAGATAACGCTTTCAATCTGTTTAGATTTTATTTTAAACTAAAGTTTATTCCCTGACATGACTGTGTGCCAGAGCAAAGGATGAAAGAAATCTGGATGCCACTTTATTCGACTGGAAGCAATGACAAGACAGCAGGGACAAAGTATTCAAAAGAAAGACTCTTCAATAGATTGACATGTTGCCCATTAGAACTGAAATCAGGAAGCTAACTGTCCCTCCGATGCTTTCACAAAGAGGTTTATATATAGGAACTGTGTCTGAGTAATATCGGAAAGCTTTTGGGAAACGGCCCCGTGGTCTTAATGATTTGTATCTGGTTTGTTTGTTTTGGGTTTAATATCGTACACTTCACTTATATGACTACGGATTGTCGACTTCACACTATTACTTACTTAATTACGGTGGAAAACTGAGAGGAACGCTCATAAAAACCACCCATGGGATTGCCGGAGCCACATCGTGTGACTCACTCATATACCTGATGGTTGATTGACAGACTCGATCCTGTGAATGGTACATCAAAGTAGGAATAGTGAGCGCACACGCTAACCCCTAAGCCCCGCTAGCGGGCCTGATTTGTAACTGAAGTTAGATTTGTTTGCTTAACAGGAGTTTAAAGGCATACTCAAGGGTATTTCACTTATATGACCAAAGTCTGGACATAAAAACACTAACACTTCAGTTTTAGATAGAAATTGAGAATTCTTGTTATACTCAGGTTTTGTCATACTATTGTTGAAAACAACCAACCAAGAAGAGAGAATGATTGAAGTCATCCAACATGTATTTGCTATCGCTTTTACCTATACAGAAATTATCACGTACTGCTTGCATTACCTTCAAAACTGAAAGGTTGGTAAACTAAAAGAGTATAGTAACAAAATGTAATGTTTACATCTACAGTCTAGTCGTCTATTGTCAGAATTTCTTTTCAGTGCAATATTGCAGTTCAATGTTATTATGCTCCATTACCGAGATAATGAGGTTATTAGAGCACACTGTGAATGTCTGACACGTTATGTGGATGATCAAGTATTGACAATGTGTGTCCAGCTTTACCTTGATGTTATCAGATGACAATGGTGGTTCCTGGATTCAGAGGTTTGCCTTGTGTGTATTTTAACAGATAATTCACCATAGTTAGGTGAAGTTCTACTCTTAAAATGATCTATTAATATAGCAACATCAAAAGGTATTTTACCACAGGCCTAGTTCAGCAGCGTTGTCACGTGTGGTAATTATAATCTCAGTATAATTCAAGCTATACTTGTCCTACATGTATATATAAAAGTAAAGATGTTTACAGGTTTGGCCTGAACTTTGCAGATTTCGGACCTATAAACAGGACTTTCTGTTTACAAATTGAATCTCATATAATAGTATGTTTCATTGGTTTGTTTGATAGAGGTTTAACGTCTTACTCAAGGGTACATGTATTTCACTTGTCTCATATGATGACAGGTTGATGATTTCACCCCACTTGTTCCTTGCTTAGTTACAGTGGACAACCAAGAGGAAACCTCATCAAAACCAGCCACATTGTGCGACACACTCATATACCTGATGATCGACAGACTGTTAAGGTCATTTGTCTCATATGATTGTTATCCAAATAAATGAGTGAACACAACAACCCAACAAATCAATGGCAACAAACAATAACCAAGACAACTAAATCTCTTGAAGACTATAATTTGAGATAAAAATACCCCAGAAAAAGATCAGCAAGTAGCTTTGTATGATTGGGGTTTAAGGATGTACTTCAGGCTACTTCACTCATATGGGGCATACCAGACCATTGGATGAAGGAATCTCAACTTCACTAGCTACAATCATTGACAAATCAGCTTTGTTTGATTGTGGTGTATCGATGTACTAAGGGTTAAACCACTCAAATGACCTCATGCCAGTCCAGTGGGTGAAGGAAACCACCCTTGACACCACTGGCAATAAACAAATACAAGATTGGCCAATCACAGGACATTATACAAAGATATCACAAATAGATCGGTTTCATGTTGCCATTTGCTCTGCGAAAACCAGGGCCCCAGGTAGCTATGGGTAATGCACAGCCTCCCTGCTCCCGTGCTGCACGCAAAAACGTAAAATAAATAAAAGCTGTTTGGCTGTTTAGTCACTATTCTTAATGTTACTTAGCAGCCCAAAAAATGTTCGGCTACAGTTTTA
>JAQQZZ010076548.1:0-20332 GCA_030265115.1 Mopalia vespertina
ATGATGTCTTTGACAACGCATTTACCATTAATAATAATAATAATATATCTTGTATTAAGTTTCAAGAAACTATTTAGAAATTTATGAGTGTGAAGTTTCTTTTTTGACTGAGTATAGTTTTATTCATTACCACAAATGACCACAACAGACCAAAAAGTTTCTTTTGATAATGGTAGGACATTAACGATATAATAAATTTATAACTACATTTCGTATGAAGCAATATGAGCATGTATTTGTGACATAACTTAAAACGGTATAAAATGTCTGAAATTGGGACAATGTTAATTTGCATTTCAGGCTTAGTATTTAGTTGGCTATTTAAATAGAGACGAGACATCACATTGCCAAGATAAAGATTTATTATTCCAGTCGAAATACACGTTGTTCTCTAGACTTTCTTGCTGTACCCGTAACATTGATCAAATTCTTTGTTTTTAACTGCTTTGTGAAACCTGTTTATCTTCATTTCCATGCAAATTCAAGCAGGAAAAAGTGTTCCCTTTTTTCAAAAGCTATTTTACTCCCCTATGGAAGAAGGTTTGGGATGCCTGTCGAGAGGCTTTGTTATACACCCGACAAAAACATCAGTGTTGTATATATGTTTTTATGCAGCTTTAAAATAGTTACTAGTGTGTTTTGTTCTTCACCAGGATGTCTGGTGTTCGTAAAATAAATTTTATCCAATTGTGTTTTTTTTACCACTTCTCGATCCAGTATCATTTTTTAATTTGCTGATACCGCAGACGAACAAAAGTGAAAGCATTTTCTGCTGTTGCTATATACAAGTTTCTTATTAATTTCAAAAGAGTTTGATTCTATTTTTTTAATACGATAAGCTGATTCATTAAAATCAGAATTCTAAGTTATGACGTTAATCGTTCCCCACGAAGATTAAAAAACGTCAATGTCATAATCCATCATTATCGTACCACTACTGACCACATCATAGCCTGTCCTCGCTTCACCCAGAAGTGACGTCATTTGACCTATTATTTCAAAAAGTGTCATTTTACAACAAAATCACTCAAACTCCCATCATTACATTAGAGCGTCAATACGTGCTGTACGGTTAAGTTTAATTACTTTTTAAACTATATTGCAACTAGATTTTTGCAATATCCTTTATGGATCGAAACATGGGTGACTTGTATGTGGTTTTACATCGTGTATTAAATATATTGTCAAGTTATGAAAACCAATTCATTAATTTATATATGTCACTGAGTACCCATGCTCTGATGAAAACTTGCCTTAAAAATGCAAACAGGTCAAAGCCGAGCCATGAGTTTATTAATGGTTTCAAGTTCTCACCACAAATTATGATTGGGGAATGTAGAAAGAGAGCATGACATGACGCCATTTGGTGGTTTTCCCTGACAAGGTGCTGACACTCGATGCAGGCCCCGTATTCGCATTGTTACCGTGAAACTAATATTCAAATCTGTTAGCCTAGGCACTGTTTATTTCTCGCACATGTTGACAACGGATATGGAATACTCTGTTTTCTCAATAAACAGTTAGTCCGTGGATGCCCCGGGGGGATAGATAGCCAGACGCCCGGATTTTTACTACCGCTGTATTGTATTGGATTTTAGAGAGTATCGAAAGAGAACTAACTAATACGACATATGGTGCAAGGCTTCGTGTGGCTACATATATCGCCGTATCAATTTATAATTGTAGTAAATATACCGTTAAAACTAATTTGATATTGAACTTAACGAACATGGACAATCAAGACAATGAACGAACATGTGACAACAAACTTACAGCAATTATCATGAAATTTGAGAAAATCAGTCCAAATGTTCCAAAAAGAACTAATTTAGAGGGATAAAGATCATAGTAAATACACAGAATATATTTTATATCAATAATGTGTTATGACAAAGAAATTTCATCACTGAGTTTACCAGGAACATTAGCAAGCAGTGATTTCCATAACCTATATATTTATGACGCGCTATAGAATTTTTTTTTATAAATATTTAACTTATTAGCTTATATAAGGAAAATCTATTTAAAATCGCATTCTATTAAATAATATGATCTCTTAAACTTAGTTTAATGTTAATTTATACTTTTATAGGATCTTTTTGTATACAGGTTAAATGAAATATAGATCAATAATATATCAATTGATGGAAAAGTCTTATAAGCAGAATATAAAGCCAAATTTGCTTATTTAGGAAGTTTATTGAGTCCAATCCAAAAAACAATATTGTTTAAGGCGATTAGTGCTAAGGTTATGTAACTATTATCAATATCAACATAGTTTATTGGGTGACCGGCTTTTACGTCATTTCTGACACATAATATTGAGTTCGAGGGAATTGTTTTTATTTGTCTTTCTGAATGTTTTGTCACTTGAGCAGAATTAACCAACTGTTGTATAAAATAATACATTGGTAAACCCGAATGACTTATAAGCCTATGAAAACCGCTGACGCGCCTGACTCTTAAATACGTATTTCTATACTATTATCATATAAAGACTTCCTTGTTTGTATGTTGTTATCTCTCGAGTAAAATGAACATTAGAATAGATTCATTTGTTACCAATATTCGCTTACTCGTCGGATAATCAGCATTTTGTGTTCGCTGGAGTTGGAAAAAAGCAGAAATTTAAATGCAAAACATCGAAGATAAAAACGATTTAGTATCAAACTTAAATGGCACGATTTTCCGAGCGCATAGTATATCTAGTTTATCTTAATTAAACTATGTCGATGTCTATTCAAAAATTTAATGAACGCCGCATACTCTAATTGTATAAACTCAATTAACGTTATATAACTTTTTATTATTCCTTTCAATTTACGATTTTAAATATTCTGGTAGGCTGTACTTTAAAAGTTAACTAACGAAAGGATAAGAGGGATATTGATTAATCTTCTGTCCAACTCGAGAAGTTTTGAAAGGTTTCAGTTTATATAAGAAGACAATTCGACATCCCAAATTCATACACAAATATTTCGACAAGCAGAATTCAATGAAAGTGTCAGAAGTTGATTCAAAGAGATAGAAAGTGTCCTGGAGAAACTATCAATTTGATCACGAGCTGCCATTAAATGCAGACAAATTGGCTTCAAAATCGGATATGATGTACTGCTTGTGAGCCAAGAGGTGGACACGACGAGAGTCGAGTGGTTATGAAACGACAAATAGACAGGAAAGTCAGAAATTAACCGTGGAATATACGTCTGTTTATCGTGTTTTCTCCCCAAATTGACACTGAGGCTTTTGTTTCTTTTATGGAAAAGTTCAATGAAAAGAGGCAAAGTTTGGAGAGAAAACATGGCTGTCGAATCTGAACGACTTCTCAATCAGCGTTGCGCAAAGTATCTCATGGATAAGTCATCAGCTCCCCGCCACAAGATAATATTTTTCTAGTGTTCAGTAATTATCGGCTTTTTAAAGGCACCGTGCGCGGAGCAATTGGTCACAAGTTTTCGATTGACTTGGGCAATATTTGATTATATTTGACACGGGGTGTTGAGGTCGAGGGCTCACCGCTCTCCGAAGGAAATTGTGAAAATTACTTTCTGGAAATTCTAGATCTATCGTTCTGTCTGAGTTTGGAGAGATTCCCATCTTCCTGATGAAAGGATAAGACAATGAAGCTTCATTAATTTCTCTCTTGGGGCCGTGGGACGTGACTTAGACAGAGGCGGCCAGGAATCGAGTAAATAACAATTGCCGAGGTGTTTGGACTTGTGATAGGGCAGGGTACACCCTTCGAATGTTTGAAGCACGGTTAACCTAATACCGTACACTGCTGCATGTTTACTGCTATAACATAGAGAACACAGTTGGATTCAGGTGCGAAGGCGATCTGACAACCATATAAAATTAATAAGTTCTCATTAGCCTGGCATTATTCTTGTGGATTGATTCGCTGTTATCCACGAAGGCACACTATATCTTTGACAGCAAACATTGCAAGCTCATTACCGCGGAATGGCTAAACATTTATATACTGCAAATTATATTGACATTTGTAGGGAAGGATCAAACTTGCTGGTCGATGTGTGGGGTGCTAATCGTCACACGTCTTAGATACTGTGTCTCACGTTTCATCATCGACCAGAAATAATACAAGAAAACAAACAAAGCGTAGGACATGTAAAACAGTTCGTGAAGTCTACCGCTTGTATGTTAATCTGAGGTAAAAGGAATTAATGTACAAGGACAGCGAGAGTTGATATAACACAATGCAGAGAGTACTAATAAAATAAATTAATATACGAGCTGAATATAGCTTTTTACAGGCAAATCAATGATGATTGCTATGAAGTGTGTCTACACAACGAACAATTTGCGCACCTAAACGAATGTGCAACACACAATTTATTATTTAAAATACCAGGCACATATGTTATCAAAATCTGTAATTGTTCTGAATTACACATGAAAGGTATGGCTTATGCTATGTTCCGTGTGTAAGTAGTTATTGAAGGTTAATGATTTGTCAAGAGCCCACTTGAGGCTGCTTGGGTATAGCGAAAAAAGAACGGCTCTAAACCTTTCCTTGTTTGTTGATGTTTACAAGAAAAAGAAACCAGACCAAAGGCCCATATAACTACCAAGTGTGATAAAGTAGTTCAAGCTAAATAGAATAACACGAGCAATTGCCACAATACTACAAACAAATACAACTTATCCGATGAAGTAAAGGCATATATAATGGCTAGCGCTTGAACATATAAAGATGTCGGGTGAGGTCTTAAGGATAGAATCAAAGGGTCAAGCTCTTCTAAACACTTCGAGTAATTGAGAAAACATACTTAGACAGTTGAATAGCAAACGGCTCTAGTACTTGGCAAGGTGCACTAGGCCCAATCATGATATTTGTCTTAGTTATGGAAGCAGGCTGTTGATCGGGACTGCACAGCATATCATCCCATGCTTCAGCTGTTTGGACAAACAATAAAATAGCAGAGGCAAATATCACCGCTAACCATCGGTGAACGGCTTTCGGAAACACTTCATTGGATACCAGCAATAATAAACATAGTGCAAATACGCGAAGGAAATCCAGCGCATCCTGACTCGTCGACAGACTGTTAGAAGTTTCGTCCGTAGATCGCAGACTTTTTTTCAACCATTTCATCGCTTGCCCTTAATCGGTTAGTTTCCCGGAGATTAACAAACGATGCTAAAAATAAGTGCAATGAGAAGGAACGTGGAAAAGGGCAGGATTTGCTCTTTCAAACTATAACTAGCTATCGGGTAATTCGGGAAATCTCAAAATTATGCCAAAATGTCCCTGAGCTCTCCTTTTTCCGCCGGAACAAGAATTATGAGCGATCTACTGTGGGGGTGTTTTTCTTTTATGATCTTCAAAGCAATTATTTGACTAATTTTCTCTCAGGCAAGTCAGATTTTCGGCGAGTCGACTACGTTTTCCACCCAACTCAGCATATGGTGACCAGATGAGTGGGGAGTATAGGAATCTCGTATAAACACTGAAACTGACTTCCAACAACTCGCCACAACACAGCGCCTAACGACCAAGTCTGTCATGGGGAACATACGGCACCCGTCATGGCCACAAAGAGAGAATACCCACGGGGTTAATAAGGGCAACTTTAAACAAAGGTCACAGGTTTCAACCTTGACACAGTCTCTTTGTACTATAGGTCAACGTGACTTACTAAAACAATGTAACATTTCTAGTATAATATCGTATAATATTTTTTGCCAAAAGCAAAATGCAGATCGTTGAAATTGCAGAAGAAACATTCGCTGCATTTTGATAGAATAAAGGGACTCTAAAAAAAGAATGCTTTCCAGAAATGTGACTTGTCCAGATATGGGGCGCGAAATACCAGCAGGTGTAAAATAAATATGACAAAAGACAAGTTTCCCAAGCCTCTAGAGCTGTGTAATCAAATACAATCTATATCAAAACTTCGCGGTACCTTAACAAAGGTATACTTTATGCCTATAGGGCCGGAATTTTAAACAAAAGATAGGGACATCAAACCAAAGTGTGTTATATATTATGGTTATGCTGAATCTTTGTTCAATGTGTTATCAAACAAGACGTTGTCAGCTATATGTAAACATTTATCCCTTTATACCTATTAGGTCATTTAGCTTCTGTATTGTATTCTATATTTTTTTGATTTGGTATGATATTAGCCCGGCTACTAGCAAAATAATTTACTGATATCGTCTGACCTGGTTGCGTATTTTATTTTTATTTTTGATATATATATATAATTTTTTATAAATGGACTTAGACTAATACGGATAATATGCCAGTTTCGCTTGTCGGAAAGTTTTCATAAAAAAAATCTTCGACAAACATCGACGTGCTTTTCTGTGTAAATGCTATTAAAATAGCAAAATGTCAGACACAGCATTTGTTGAATTAGATTGTATAAGTTGCAAATACTATTGAGGAAGACAGATTCTGTCGGTTTCCAAGTAAATCGTGTAGGGTGCCCTTCGTGAATGGAACAGAAAGGTTCAACAAAGTAAAGCCAAAGATACTATGCCATATTTTTCAGGCAGGGTATCAGAATCGTTTAACAAAGCTATTCTTGTTAACGAAATAAGCTTGGCTGGGTGGGCGGCCTTCATACGATCGTATCCAAAGACTTTTCAAAGGCAAACCAGTGTTAGGTTAGTCTTCCCATTGACAGATACCTTATTTGATTTTGATAGGGCATGAAACCCCTAGGGCTCTCTGGAGGTATTCAACTATCATGTGGCACTAATAAGTCGGCTGTCAATTTGTCTGTGAATCGTGAGTTGATCCCTAAGCTTGTGTTATAATACCGCCAAACTAATTATCGCCAGTGAAGCCAAGACTTGTTTAGTCAGACCACATGCATTAGCCAATTTACACAGAGATTCCGTTAAGCTAGATTCAATAGACAAGAAAATGGCGGCAAAATGATAAATGCTACATGTATGTAATCGAAATAAAAATTATTGTGCGGATGTGTTAAAGTTTAATAACAAAGTAGCAAATAAGATTATATATATCCCCTCTCAATTCAAATGTTTTACGCTAATACATCCTATGTCAAGAAGAAGAGAAATTGTGTCTATCATAAAACGTACTACATGTTTTGTCTTGCTTATAGTTGCACAACATATGTCTGTATTAATTCTTAATTGATTTATTGATTGATCGATCGATCGATCGATTGATTGGTTGATTGATTGATTTTTTAATATAAGTGAAACACTTCACATTGCGAAAGATAAAACAGTTAGTACATGTTAGACCCTTTTATGCAAATTTGTCTACAGAAGAAATGTCTAAACTTACGTATCAGACAATGCTCTAGAGCCACAGACATTGCGTAACAAAAGTCATGTACTGTTTGAATTGTCTGCATAAAAGTATAACACAAGGCTTTAAGGTGCATACACATAAGCAATTATAAGTATATAACATATGTAAATGTAAATGTAAGCTGACCGATATCGGACATTGTTAGCACTTGACTTCTTTGGCCCAATTCATCCAACAAAGCTCGCCCTCTGGCTATTAGGGTAGTGTATTTGGAGAGCAGAAATGCTGTCTTTACTTAGCACTGAAGGAATATTAACTTTCCAACATTATTAAAACACTTTACATTTTATGGTTGTGCTAGTTTCAATTATTGTTGAAAAACACCGCCGTCGTATAAGTGAAATGTCCTTAACCATGGCGTAAAACGCCAATCAATCATTCAATCAAGCCAACAAAGCTCTATTTTTACTGCACCAAAGATATGTAACCAAGTTCTTGTTTGTATATTGTGGCTTGTCGACATGTATATAGCTAAGGAAGTTTAGCACGTTAATAAGGTGGACGAAAAACTAAATAGTACAATTGTACGAAAAATTGATTTGTCACAAAATATGCTCTGTGCCATAATGCTAGGGAAACGGTGATCATTAGTGTCATTTGTGTTCTGTATTTAGTAATGGGTTCGAGTAATCCGTACACTGGATGAAAACATTTCCCAACTGTCCATTGACCTCTGAACGAATGTTAAAACCAGTCATGTGACACTGTGTCCCCAGAGAGGAAAATTCCGTCTGTAGTTCGATGAAACAGTTTCGTAAGATGATGATGTACCGCTTTGCTTTTAGTTCTCTTTTGCCAATTTTCTTGCTACTTTTGTTTCCAAGGCGATAGAAATGGAACATTTGAAATGCCCAGTAATACAATTACTCTTTCGTGTAAACATAATTAATCACATTTATATTGCGATAGAGCAAAAGTAACTCGAAATAAAACCATTAGTAGGCCTTATATTAACCTTCCAGAATTGTTAAAATCACTAACGTTCTACGTCGGTAATACATATACTAATAGTGTATTTCATCGTTGATAGCTTGATCTTTTTTGCTTATTAGACTACTATGGAGAACCATTCTGGGGAGTGTTTCACCTATGTATATGGTAGCTGTGGATCCCAGGCAATGTAACGGCAACAAAGAAAAGAAAATCAACCTATTTCTGCAACAGAATACTGCCAAACTGTACTACATACGTACGATTCCAAGCTTAGGCTAACAGTAACTCGGTTTCGTGATCTACATCGGTGAAGGGAACGTCGATGGTAAAGAATAAGGCCAATCTTTCCTGAGGTAGTCGTGATAATATTACAGACAAACTGACTGACTGACTGGTTGTTGTATTGTTAGCAACTTAGATGATGGCTGGTTGGTTGGTTGGTTCGTACGTTCGCTCGTTCATTCGTTCGTTAGGAAATCGTATAGAAAACTTTCAGGCGACCATGGAAAACTTCCATTGATACTAATATTTGAAAGTCGACCTCCAACTCGTGTTGCGTGCGCTAAAGGCAACTGTTAAAAATGTTCATAAACCCACGACGCATGTATCTAAATTCGTATTTTATTGACTCGTTATTGCCCTTGGAAAAGCACGTACGTGTATACAATTTAATAACATAGACCACAAGTGTAAAGTTGTCTAAAACTCGATCGTGGTATCATTATAATTATGAGGATATCAATGTGTTGTAATATCTAACAACCATGGCAGAGTGGAGGCCAATAGTTCTAAACGAAGCAAATCCAAGTGGCTATTTATTGTGCTGAAACGAACTAATGCACAAACCGATTAATCCTACACAATATATTTGCATGATATAAATATACATTACATTGGAAATAATAGGATAATTGAGCTATATGTAACACTATTGAGACTACAAAGAGGTAATTAGGCGAATACAGGTGAAACAACTTCTTATCTAGCGCATTTGATCAGCTGATCGTGAAATAATCAACCCACGCGTTATGTCACAATTAAGGATCAATATCTGAGTCATTGGCAAAAACACATTTACAATTTTATAACATCGCTGTGTCTATGCTGTGTCTATATAACGTTTTGTTAAATCAGCCTTTTGGTCGCAATGTAGTAAAACTGGATTTATCGAGCAACAAATGTAAGAAAGTAGACTTCATGTACATTTTTTTGTTATTTCAGTAGGGTTTTGCGCCCACTTAAGGTTATTTTACGGGATGACGGGATGCCAGCCCGATAAGTGATGGATACCACCCTCGACGCAACTGGCAACAAACAAAGCTAAGACGGAAGAAATACAGAACAATCATAGGACACAATACAAATACATCACAAACAGGTCAGCTTCCTTTTCACCTTTAGCTCTGAGAGCACCAGGGCAACAGGGAGCTCCCTGCAACTATACCCGTAATATATTTCGGAGTACGCGCGGTAAGGAGGGAGCTTCCTCGCACAGTGCTCTCAGAGCTAAGTGGCAACACGAACCCGATCTGTTTGGAATATTCTTGTATTGCGTGTTGTGCTTGTCTTGTCTTTGTTACCAGTTGCTTCAATTGTGGTTTCCTTAACCCATTGGTCTGACGCACCGTCATATAAGTGACATAACCTCAGGTACGGAGTTAAACCCCAATCAAACAAACAAAGCATTGCTTTATTAAAGAATGGACAAACACAAAAACTTCGGGTCAAAGTATTTTGGAACAATTCCGATCACTATCCCCATTTCACGTTTCCCAAAGCTCAATGCTGAGTTCTTCATCCTTTGTATTTGCTTCTGTTTGTCTAAAATCTCAATCACACGATACCCTGGTCAATTTCCGACTTTTAAATTAACAAAGTTTTACGTAACTGTCCCCACATCAAATGATGATTGCGTTTGGTTTTATCGATGACTAGCGATCTAATTGTTTTGTTTATGGTATTCTTTTCACCTCGATCCCTGATACGTTCTCGTGAACATCCGCTTACAGAAGCGCTGTAAAAAAAAGCTTTTAGCCTAGAGGCCGTGGACAATACGCGAGTTGGTCTACTCTCTATCCATTTGTTAACGGCTTGAAAGCTAAGTCTACTTCATTGCATCTTGTAGTGGACTGATCATCGGCTGCTCTTTTGCGAGATGTATAACTTTAATTGGATAATGTCAGAATTGGCTGGTCTGAACAGAATCCTTTCAACATGGCAGCGCATTCAATGAGGTCAGAAGGGGAGATAACAATGAGCTCCAGTATCTAATTGATAACCTCTCCAAAGAGAACAGTCATTTCCGTGAACGACGTTTGTCAGCCCCGATTGAAAACTCATTTTCACATTTGCGTCCATTCATCGCGTTTTGTTGGTGGGAGGAGGCCATATCAACTCTGACAATGGGGTCTGAGCCCACCACAAAACATACCGAACAGTCGGGTCGAATTATATTTAACAGACCCCTTCAAACTCGGTTAATTTTGGATTACATCTAATTCTCTGTCACACAAGCCATTGTACGGTGAGCGAGATGGGCCACCTCGCCAGCCACAAAAGGCCCCCATATTGGGCTGAGATGTATAAAGTCGAGTCGACCCAAATTGCTTCTCTTCCCAGAAAAATATCTGAAGCACGCAAGCTGTCAAAACAGATATAAGTATATACTGCCAGAGCTATCGCATATCGTATCATTTTCTCTTTAACATGAAGTTTTACTGTTCACACTTTTACTTCTGTCCGACACATAAAATATCGAATTTCATTTTGAATATTGTATAGATTCACCGGAGCATTAAACATCCATAAAATAGATCTACATATTAACGGAGCTACGTTGGAAGAACTTTATGGGGGATCGATTGGCAGTTTGACAGATTTCATTTTCCCAGCGGTGAGAGAGACCAGACCCCCGGAGTCTCTGTCAAACGATCTACGTGTCACCTTGATCGACAAAAGCCGTCAGCCATATAACACCTGAGTTAAAACACAATAGGCGTTATCATCTAGCCCGATGTCTTCCTATTGTGTTGAGATAACTGGGCGAATAGTAAACACTGATCGAGGTAATTGAGACTGGAAAGGACTAAAGCCCCCCACATACATCACTCCCGAACATATTCTATACCCGACAAGGTGTCATAGGGCTTTTGCATCTATTAAGACCACACTATTTGAGAAAAACCCACCGTATCAACATTAGATACGGGTAGCTGGGATTAATACTGAGCAAAACGAACCGTACACATTAAAAACAAAATATAAGAATAAACATTGCTAAATGTCAGTATTATACAGACATTTTAATCTCAAGTTAAACTTGTCGCCGCAAATGTGTTGTTTTTTACGGTAAAATTCTTTGAGATGATCAAAGGAACCGAACTCACGATGGCGGATCGATTGATTGGTTGATTGGTGTTCTATGCCTCATTCAACGGGCTACAGCTAAGCTCTTGCGTTAACATTTGGACGATATCCCACATAAGATATCGAAATTAAATAGAGATTAAAACGAAAAGATCACATATACGTGTAGAAAAAATGTAATATGTCAATAGATTAAATATGTCAATGGGTTTCATTCGAGGCTGGAGTACTGCTTTTATTTGTATGTCATAAATTTTGTCTTATTTGTGACAGGTTCGTTGTCAAAAACTATTCGCTTTTGAGTTTAACGGATTTTAAGATACCAAAACTGCCCTCTGGTTTGAAGGGCAGTTTGTTTGGAGAGAAGACATACTTTGCACTAGAGGAATATCAACTTTCCAACAGTATGAAAGCACTTCACATTTTATTGTTGTGCTAGTGTCCATTATTTTTTGACGTAATATACCCTTAAGCACGGCGCAAAACACCAATCCATCAATCAATCTACCAAAAACCCAGCTCTGTGGTTTCTATTTTTTTACAAGACATGTATAGAAAACACAAGAGCGTAACAACTCATTTCAATAAATTCTTTCGGCTGTGTGTGTTATGCCAACTGTGCTTGTCAGTTTTCGTGTTTGTAACATTTCGCAAAAAGCGAACATGCGTAACGTTTATAAATTGAGGATGACAGTTGATACATCTGTGTATACGACAATGTATGTGGGCGTGTATGCATGTTATTGACCCTTTTCAACGTTAATTGTATGGTAATTGAAACAGAACAACCTTCCTGATATTCCTAAAGGTCTTCAGTTTTATATTGGTTAATCATTTAATAAATACGTATCTGTACATGGAAATCAATTAACTTATCAAGCTAAACGTTATCATACTATTTGGAGTGCCACGTTCCTCGTACTATCCTATCTTGGTGGAAGAAGCATAAGCATCAATGTGTCCGCAGTTGACTTGAAGTATGTTTTAAAACCTCTCTACCATCGTCCAATACAAATGTAATATTATTTACAAAGGAAAGTAATTCGTAATATGTGTGTAAGTGTTGGTTGTTACACGAGAATGTGTCAATCTCGGCATGTGCAAAATTGGCAGGGTGTCATAAAGTAAGAGTTCTGTTAGGGTACGGACGTGGGTCTTCTGTTTATCGGACGAAACAGCAAAAAGGCCAATGCGCCTCTGTTCCTGTATTCTGGACTTTCAATCAGGGTGGGCAGCCGCCAATCAACCGCTTATTCCGGCACGTCTTAAAAGAGAGGGCGTGTGAGGGAAGTTAACGTTTGACACCTTGGTATGTCGATGGAAGTTAGTAATCCTATTATATCCTCAACATAGGATTAGTGGGCTTGGAATTCTTCCTAAACTAAACCTGCCCACTCAACCAGCCGTCAATTCACACCCTTCTATTGCCGACAACTGGTTTCAATTCAATTACAGCTTTAGTCCAGTTGATCATATTGACACAGCGGATTTGCCCCATTCTAATGGTAGTGCTTGCTAGTCACTTTTTAAATCGCCGTAATAGAAATGCATAGAAAACATTCCAATATAGAACACCATGGTTTTCATTGACAATAAGTCTTTTAAAAAGGTGCGATTATTCTTAAAACATGTCATCTAATTGCCAATACATTTTTAGTAGGAGTGGTAAACCACTAAACCATGCTTTATGACATTGCTGTTTGTTTTTTCTGTGGTTAAAAAGGCTGACTTAAGCACATTTTATTGATATCAAGACTTCGCATTGCCGTTAATGGATAGAAAACGGTGTGAAAATCTCTCTATATCTCGGCACATTCTTTACATCCATCGGGACACATCCCTTTCACTGGCGCCATGCAAGCTCTAGGGTGGTAGAGTGAAGGGAGTTTCAGAAATATCTGCTTTTCCGATACGTATAGAAGTGGCTTTCAGTGGAAAACTAGAAATCATACAAACAATATAATTATTCGTAACACCTTGATAGAGTGTATAATTTCAGTATGACTTTGTTGTGTTTTGTTTGTTTGTTTGTTTGTTTGCGATGCGATCGATAAAATCAATTAAAACCAAAAAAAATCTTCATTAAAGTTTTTTTTAATTAATGTATTTAGAGCATCCCTGTTTGATGGCTCTTTTAGTATATTGTTAATGTGTTTCATAGCTATCGCGAAAAAATTGAGAGAATATATCCCAAATGTAACTCAATATTGTGTTCTCTGGTCTAAGTTAGGGTTGCAATAAGTTTACAAAATTGAGATGCAGGGAGCGACGTCCAAAATGATTACTGCATTAAATGGCGCCGAAGAAATTGTTTTTTAAACGTAGCCTGGTATTTCACTTGAAGGATATCAGTCTTCCAGTAACATGTTGTAATGAGGGTAGCAGAGAATAGTCAGCGGGGGTTGTCATAGTATTACAATAAGGCATGTGGTAAAGACATGTTGTCCCCTATTTAATATTTGTATACAGGTGCACGGCGCTTAACTTCTCGTCCGCCACCACCCTATCAACATGAACTCCGCGCAAAAGAAAATAATCCCAGTGTTTATACGAGCGCAATCTAATCCCTAAAGAAACAAATGGATAATATATCATTTTAAAATCCATGACGCGAAAGCACTTCAAAGGATCGAGTTTGTTTTCCTGTTATTGATCCATCAATAATATGTTCTACAAGCGAATCACGATCAGCAGGTAGACTTGCCCGTGCAAGAAGCCTAATAAATTTTTATTAAAAATCCTAGCAGATTACAAGAAATTACCAACTAAAATGTTTCAAATGTATAGATGGATGTTACTTAAACCTATATATAATACTTACAAGAGAACGATTCAGACGTTGCAGTGAAACAGTCATGGGTTATACTTTTTTAGAGATCAATTAATTTATAAATGAATACTTTGTGGATTTTAACTGTTATCCAATCATCCAAAACACGTTTCCATTATTATTCTAACATCATTTTCAAAATACGGTCATTGGTCAGTAGGTTATTAAATTCGACAGTACATGAGCAAAATAGCATGAGGCAAACCCAACTCATAGTGTATATTGCATATAAGTAACGGTAAGTGGCGTATCCACTTATGATTCATCTCTGAGTGTCATATTTTATCTGATTCGCTCTGCATCATATTTACCTCATATTTAACATATAGAATATATTTTAGCAATATCTGCTCTTGAATTTTTATTTGCTTTTTTTTAAAAGTAGTTTGAGTATATAATTATATATCTGCAAATTTATAGAAAAAGAAAAATTAACTAACTTCTTACTAATATTTTGATATGCCTTACACAAGTCTAGCTTATGCGCTTGGCGCTAGCCATGCTATAATATGTTACTTTAACGCCTTATAATTATAAACCCTCTTTACTCCCGAGGTTAATTGATAGAGTCAACATGTACCAATTGGAGGCAATCCGGCTATAGCCTCTCCATTGTATTTTACTTTATAACTCTTTTATTATCCAACAATCCGCTTCAACAGTCGTTAAAACAGTATCTGTGTAGAAGTCCATTGATTTTTTAAATGATATTAATATATATCTCGATAAGAATCATTTTTAAGAAACTAGGAAAAGGTTGTATATGACTGATTTACAGGGGGTTGACCGATTTTAGTTCATTTTTTTTTTAAATTATTATCATTACTATAATTATTATTATTTAGTTATACATATATTGTACATATTTTTATTCTCTTACTGTAATTGGGACCTGTTGATATTGAGTCAAATAAGTTAATGGGAATTTTGCCGTAATTTTTAAGTAATACGGCACAAGACTATAGGGATTACAACGTCTCAATATTTTTCTCGCAACGTGCCAATGTCTATGTTGATCTCGTTTTCAAGCATGCTTGACAATAACTCATCGACCGTCCTTTACGCTAAGTGAATCTGAAATGTGTATGACTTTAAACAATGCGTTAGCGGAGAGCTAATGTCTGTCCGTTTTTAATTCGAAGAAAATCTAAAAGACTTGGAACGATGCGAGAGATTTTTGAGAAGTTGTAATCCATATACAAGTAGTATTCGGCATTATTATAACTTCCAATTTCTAAATGCAACTCATATGAGTTATTTTAGAGTATTTTTTACGGGTGATGGGGATGGGTGGAGGGACATTTTAAGTTGGTAGAATTAGGCTTTGTGTTAGTGTTGTTGTGGTTGTCAATCGTGTGACACCGAGGATTTAAAAACAATTCGGTTTTTTTTTTGGTCTTATTTAAATTAAACAGCGTGTTGATACTTTTTCGTCTTCTGTATGGTCATTTGGAGTATGAGACGTTATATATATATTCTCTCTTTATTTATTCAAAAAATATGTCTACGGACATGAATTTGAAGCAAAATTGGCTAATATCAACCAAATTCTCGATTCATTTAGCGGCCTGGATAAATTGACTGCCATGACTTGTACATGGTCACAGATGCTATTCCCACCATCTTGAAGTTGTCTAATCTTTTCATATATTTCCTTGAAGGAGGCTTGAGATGAAACGTGACTGTCGGGAACCGCTGAGTTGCGTCAAGGAAAGTGAAGCAACTTTCACAAAATGGCTCCCGGCGACAGCTTCGCGGAAACATTCGGCTGAGTTTTGATTGGTCAAGAGGCATTTTGCTCCATTGACTCGTCACGCCGGTTGAGTTTTTGTGCAGTGACAGTAGAAATCTGTTCAATAACATTTCAATGGGATTCCACTTCACAAGGGAGGTCACAAGTCTTTTAGATTTTCTTCTAATTAAAAACAGACAGACACCAGCTCCTCGCTATTGTATTGTAGCAATTCATACACGTTTCAGATTCACCTAGCGTAAAGGTTGGTCGATGAGTTATTGTCAAATATCTGTATGACTTCACGCCAATATCTCTGACGTTTAAATTGACAGCTTGCTGCTGTGTTGAGCATTCTTAGAAAGAGCACAAAAAAAAAAACAATTTAGCGTAGAAAAAGAGCTGATCGAGCATGAACTGGACAACCAGATCAGTTGCTTCTGTGTGTCATCCACACAATTTTCTAAGTGATCGACTCGTACATATACGTTGCGGTTACATTTACCAAGTACCAAAACGTGCGACAAAGGCTCCGGTTCGAGTGCAGGCGGAAGTTCGTTTATTTACCACCTCTTTATGTATAAAATATGTATATCGCTGTACCAACAAAAATAATTACGGCTGTAGTATATGTTGACATATAACTGTTCATTAATTGTTTTCAACACAGACATTCAACGACTGTGAAACAATCAAATATATCATTTTCTTTAGTTTGGGAAAACACTTTCTTAGTTTGAACAGATTCTATCTCAGAAATTTTGCAGGTTAAATCCCGTCCGAAAATCGAACCCAATACACTCAGATTTCCAAACGGGTTTCAACCTGCACAATATTCTGAACCAGAATCTGTTCAAACTAAGAAAGTGTTATCCCAAAAAACGAAAATACTGTTAATATTCAGTTTCTAAAAGACACAAAAAACATTAAATCAAATATATGTAGTTTAATGACGTATATTGAATATTTTAAAGGTTTTGCTACATCCCTTGACATAAAAGTGTACAAACTTATGTTCAATTATATACAATTGTCCCTCTCGTGATCGTGTGATATATGCGGAATAAAAACAACTATCGCTCTTTCGCACATCTGCATTGGGCCCAGTAATGTCATATATATAATGATATGGTTCTCTTCAAAACGTATAAACAATTTAACAATGAAGCAATCTGTTCAACAGTTTCGATACATGTAGCATTACAGCAACAGGCATATTTATCTTACATTTTTTTTCTTTTAAAAAAAATGTCAATTTGTTGCTTTCTTGGTTAAACATGTTACCTGAACAACTGTAGTTTTAAATAAAAGATGAGTAGGTAAGATAAATATATTTAAATATCTGTCCAAACACGCAAATTATTCCACAAAAATAATAAAGAATGATGAGTTTCAAAATATTGAATTAAAATATTAGTTTGTTATAACAAATTCCAATTTATATGAATAATCTTTTGATTTACAACAAAAACTTTCATCGATTTTTATTTATCGTTACAACCTTGCGGACGAGCAATCGCAAAGTGATGTACAATATAAATGAAAATAAAATTAATTAATGACACGGGCGACGGTCGGATTTAGGCCTGTAATGGTGAGTTATATGTTGTGTACATTCTTATACTTATCACTACGATTTGTTAATGACAATAATTCTTACACGTCATATAGCAACTAAAAACACACGGTCCAGTGATTGCTGATTTCGTGACGTGTGTGCCATCAATAAATATTAATGCAATTTTTTTTCCTTCGTACCTCACCTTTTTCCGTGTTTTTTTTTACGAGGTCATTGATGTGTGTACTTTTACAGTCATCTTTCCATCCGGGTACAGCTTTTTCTTTTGATGTTGTTCCTTTGTAATGTTTATTTAATTAATAATAATATTTATTGATATATTCATCAGTCCATCCATCCCCGCTCTTCCACCCGCCTCTCTGCCCGGTTGGTCGGTCTGTCGGCCAGTTAGCTACATGTGTGCTAGAGTTCACGTACACGTACACGTATCATTAAACAAAGGACGGTATAAGGAAGGGCTGTGGTGGCGCCAGGGAAGACCAAGAAGTGCCACAATGCCTGTCCGCCGTGTAACGGTCTAAACCCGAGTAGAATCCCCAAATCCTCACAGCATACAAAACATGGATGGAGACGTCAAACCTTTTGGTGTTATATTAAATATTTGAAAATTTGAAAATTGAACTTCTCACATAAAATGTTGAGACATAACCATTTGCTACCAGAAAAGACAAAGATTAAAGGAAATACATTGGCAGGTCTAAGCGTTAACAAACGCTATATAACAAACTTTCTGGCCTACATGGGAAAACGTTGTCGGTCCCAAGTCCCTATACAGCCTATTTATTAATATAATAATACTGAAATGCAACTTATTTTAAGCAATAGGGAAGTGTATGGATATTTATATTATAGGCGCTTCCAATTCTGTCTTTCCCGTTGGCAGTCATTAGAACTATGTGCGCCATACAATAGTTTAGGTCAATATATCAGTTAATGTTAAACAGAATTCTCCTAGAGTTTAAAGTGATTAAATCTATTTTCTTATTCAGTGCGCAGCTATTGCTTTACACACTTTGCTCAAATTTTTATTTTGATTATGTTAGCCATATAAATTATGGGAACCAATTGATATAAGGTATGGACACGTGCTTATCGACTCTAGAATATTCGGCGTTCGTTGCCCACATGACACTATTCTATATCAGCATATATGGTCACAGTTTCATTATATATTCTGATGATGTTTATTATAATGTGTTTGTTTCACAACAGGTGGACACAATAAACATACCCTTCTTACATACATTGAAAGTAGTCAGTGGAATCGACCAGCCCGGCGCCAATCACAATAGATATATGTCCAACGACAGAAAGAGAAAAAACAACAAAATCTCTCCAAAATTAATTTCATACAAAAACAGGTATATTTGTCATTGTTTTTAGTTCCCAGTTGTTACATACAAACCGCTATATGTAGACTATTAATAAATGTATATACGTAGAAAGAAAACAACCGACTGGCATGCAATGCCGTCTGCTGGGCCCGTTTCCCGTATTTTACTCGTGTATACCGTGCGGTTAAAATAATATTTAAACAAGACAGATGCGGACATCAAACGAACATATACGAAGTGCTATATCAAAATGACTTTTAACTATAAAACCATACAATTAACAAATGTTTTTGCTCTCTATTACATGTTTTGGTAAGTGAAAAATAAGCGATAGTTTTACAATTGATCAAATGGTATGAAATTCATTTCCTTAATTCCAAATTTTCCTGCATATCATCCGTTTATGTGGGTCAGCGAATAAAACAACAAGGTAACACTTGAATAATATTTGAAATGTCGACTGAATCAACAAAGGTCGGTGTTTTCTCTTTATACAAGATTGTTGTAAGTCAAAACCCACTCGCGAAAAATTTTCATTCTAAACAACATAATTATATATGGTCAAACTGGCTTTAGTTAAACGGTCGACGTGTCCTTAAAACGACCCGTTGTTACTTACCGGTATATTTTCTTTCCTTTTGTCAAGTTTTCTCTGACAATACGAATATCAATAGCAGATTAACAAAGTCAATACTCCGTTCAGAATTTGATGTGTACCTATACATTTATATCTTGTGGACATATATAATAGTAATATAAACAAATCAGTGTTCTATCAAAACCGTTGCAGATTTAATTACCCAAAGTTTCGATTGCGTATTAACGAACCAGGGAACGAAATCCTTCCACCGAACGTCAACAGAACAAGGTCGTGTGCGTAATTTAACCATGGCGACCACCCTGGGCCACAAACGCAGCGTACTTAAATACTGGTCTATATACATTGAACTACTTACTCTCTTTCGCGCACACTTTTGTGTATCAAGTTGATATTTTGCTCTTTTTCTATATCTTTATTAATAAGTCATATGGTTACCATATAATTTTAAACATCAAGGTGTCCCATTGAATCAAACATAAAAATGTCTCAAATTAAGAGGAGTCAGTTGGAGCCGCCGCTAATTAAAGTATATGTATGTATGTAATGTATGTATGTATGTATGTAAAATATGTATGTATGTATGTATGTATGTATGTATGTATGTATGTATGTATGTATGTATGTATGTATGTATGTATG
>JAQQZZ010076559.1:5353-20331 GCA_030265115.1 Mopalia vespertina
CCCCCCCCCCCCCCCCCCCCCCCACACAGGTCAGGCTCGGATCGGACTATTGGGAGACTAGAACATAACACTATTACAATACTAAGGAACCGCCATGTATTTCTATACTATAGTACAGTGTTAGTGTTGTGGGTTGGATTTTGTTCAAGGAGAAGAAAACAAATCAGGCTTGTATTGCAGCTTGCTTATGTTTAACTTTGTTAGCCAAACACATGGATGGCCGCTATTTGTTTAACAGATATGAGAAAATAGGGTTTGAATACTTGTTATATCAGATCAATGTGTGCCGTGGTTACCATATACATTATAAGATAACACACAAAACGTTAAGCAAGAAATATGCCCAGAAAAGATAACTTTTGTCTTTGAAATACATTATTATTATCTTTTCAAGGAGGACTATTTTCCAGACAATTCTTCTTAGTTGATAATATAACCCAGAGTTTATACGGAGAGCAGTATGTCATGGAAAAAAAAATTGGAATTATTTTCCAAGGGTGTCGAATAATTCACACACATTCAAAACATGAAACTCACAGGTTGCCAATGTATTTAACCGACGGTACATACTGCATGAAGTTTTGGTCAGATGTGTACATTGTCTTGATGCTCTAAAAGTAATCCAAGCTTGATATTAATTGCAGCAAGATGTTTTTTAAAAAATATTTTTGTCCCTCAGAGAGATTCCTTTTCCTCTCATTTAGAATTCCACCATGAATATGTATTTTTCTAAAATATGCATTATTGCAATAGATGGCTCAATTATTGTATTACTAACTTTACACAGTTAATTAATAAGATTATCTCCCTTTGTGGTGGTAAATCATGATCTTTTAATGCTCAATTTAATTGCTTTGAAATAAAAAATCATGCCAAAAGATTGAAACCTATATGGTTTTTTTAATTCATTGATTGGTATTCAACACTATGCTTCTCTCGGTACATATTCCACTTATATGATGGCAGTGTAGGTATTCCAACAATAATCAACCCTAAAACAACCTTAAAATGTGAAGTGTTTCATATTGTTGGAAAGTTAATCTTCCTCTAGTGCTTAGTAAAGAGAGTATTGGTTTTCCTAAAGCAGGCCAAATAGTGAAAATATTGATAGCTTGTACACCTATCGCATTGGCTACAACTAAGCGGCTCTGTGTTACTTAAGTTAATTAGCTCATATATCACCCCTATAAAACTCCGGCCAACTTTCCGCACTAGAATAAAAATTTATAGCCAGTTATTTCTAAAAATAAAATCTAAAATGTTAGTATTTGCAACAAAGGTTTTCTATAACATATGAAGTGTTACTTAAAGTAAAAAGAAAAGGTTAAAAACAAAACTGGGGTTATGGTTTTTAACACATTTGGTTATTTCGATGCTATGGTCCCAATATTTCTGAAAGCACAATACAAACCATAAAAGAGGGAATTATGAAAGTAATGATTGCAAAATACTTTTTTTTTTTTTTTTCAAAAGTTGGAAATATTTTAAATTGAAGAAAGCAAAATGCATGGGATTGTGAAATTTGTTATTCTATAGCAGCGGATCGCCAGCGCATTTATCAACAAGAGTTAGAAAGCGTGGAGGCATTTGCATAACCGTTACCTGGGTAACTGCGGAGCGACGTCGTTGATAACGCATCGAGTGCAGTGCATCGTGCACCTGCATCTCATCTTGCTTCACAGATAAAAGTCCTTTCTGCATGAGTGAATAAAAATTCCAGGTGAAATCTGGGAAACGTCAGTTAAATTATCACTAGTACCATCTGATTAAAAGTTACCACATTCACTGCATCGTAGGGAGTGAATCACAAGAGCAATATTTACCACTGATGAATCTTATACCACAATTTGTTAAGCTAATTCACTCATACACAATTCAATTGATCATGATATTAATTCAATCAACATGAACAGCTTTTACTTTCAGTAAGTTCACTCCAATTAGTTTTAAAAATGCAAGGAACATACTGTAGTATCCAAATATTTCTACAATGAGTAAAAGCTTTTTGACAAATCTGGGTCAGTGTAAATTAATGACAGATAACAAATCCCAGAGATCCAAAGGTCGAATGAAGTCCAAATTGTATTCAATGAATTGCCCGTTACTTTGGCTCAATCACAATGTCATTATTTGAGTCCAGCTGTCTGTAGCACCCAAACCGGTAAACGGAAACAATGAACATGATAAACAAATCACAGCTCCATATCTGTTAAGCCTCTATTCATTCAGATAGAGCAAACAAAACAGCAGTTAAGCAAACAGCTTTTGTTAATCCAAAACGAGTTTGCAAAGCGAGTCCGGAACATAAAAATTAAACGATTTTGTGATAAAGTGTTAACGGGCCTTTGTCAGAGTAAATCAATTAGTAACAAACTCTTCCCAGCAACCCAGTATTGATTATTAACAGTCTTTATATCGTAATAAACTCCTGATCGTAGTGCAATTTTGCTTCATTACCTTAGTTCCACATTAATTATTTAACAGTTTTGCATGGAAAGCATATAAACCCATACCAAAACCTTAGCAGACAACAAACTAAATTCTCAGCCCATGCATCAATCTGTTTACACCTCTAGCAATGTTATATCGTGATGTAGCAAACGAGTAATATTCAACAGAAATACATAAAGTTAGCTGATTTGTCAGAAATCTGTGATGTTTTTAATTAAAATATTCAAAACCATCTTCAGACTGATGTTTAATTAGTTCCAAACAAACCCTTTATAACTATCACTGATTATTACTGGCCTGTATGACTGGCATTTAACATCGTACCTTAATGTATTTCCCTACTAGATCGCTTTGCTTTGCCAGAAGTTTGCAAACCATGTGAAATCCTCATAGAAAACATCCCATAGCACCTGCAGTTAATGGTACATTTCTATCATAACTACGGACCGACTGATGGATTATGTAAAATATATAACGTGTAACCTGGGTGCAATTATGTTAGATTGCTAATGGCTTGAAAAATAAACACCAAATTCATCATCGCATAGATGGGCAACAAATAAACGATAACAAAACTATCAGAATCAGATAATGAGGACAATGATATACATTGTTAAGTCCTACTAATAACGATTGATAAAATAATGATAACTGCTTTCAAAGTGTCCTAATTTTCACCTGTATATCCCAAAGGCACTGGTTTGTGTGATTCACAGATCGAATTCTAGTTCTGCTATAGACTGTTGTCAAATAAATTCAGTTTTGAAAACTTGTCCTATTTTTAATCCATTTAAACTTCTGATGGGAAGATATTAAAAAAATTTACATTCTTAATGATTTTAATATAAGACCTTGAAGCACAGCTGTATTCAACAAATAAACCACTATAAAATCTTTTACAGTTTACATGACATTCAATGGTTAAATCGTCAAACTCTCTCAGTAAATTAAATGATGTTCATTTAAAATGAATCAATTCATCCCAATACTGAATGAATGATTGATCGATTGATTGGTTAGCATTTAATTCCAATGCAACAACAACATCAGCTACGTGTATCAACAATATGCGAAACTAACTAATTTAATTCAATAATTAACCCATTCCGATAATCATGATGTTAATTCCTGCCATAAATAAATCATAGATATTTTTTAAAAAATCTTGCAATGAAAGTTTGTGATTCAGAAATGGTTTATAACTGTTTGCGGAAAGTGTCTTTATCCTGTTAAGTCAACCAGGCTTAAAATCCAATCCAAACTCCTCCAAATATTGAAGACAAATTTCCGAGTGATTTGAAATCCAAATCCAAGGGCAGGCTTAAAAATCCAATCCCAAACTCATCCAAATATTGAAGACAGATTTCCGAGTGATTTGAAATCCAAATCCAAGCGAGGCTTAATAATCCAATCCCAAAATCATCCAAATATTGAAGACAAATTTCCGAGTGATTTGAAATCCAAATCCAAGCGAGGCTTAAAAATCCAATCTCAAAATCATCCAAATATTGAAGACAAATTTCCGAGTGATTTGAAATCCAAATCCAAGTGAGGCTTAATAATCCAATCCCAAAATCATCCAAATATTGAAGACAAATTTCCGAGTGATTTGAAATGCAAATTCAAGCGCAGCAATAGCATCAGCTCCATGAAAAATAAATCCAAACAAGGATGATTATTCCTTAAATAGCTCTAAGCATTTTGTTTCACCTGTATAATCCAATGAAGTGAATGTGACAGAGTGGCCAATCATTTGCCTCAAGCTAATCTGAAAGTTTTCAGCATTTTTCCAATTCCCTCAAGATCTTTCAGTTCGAAATATTGCACATCCTTCTTCTAGAAGCACTATGAGGAATCAGAATGGTAACACGGACCTTCCATAGTATTAGAAACCATACAACTACGTTAAAGTGTTGTCTGGCAAACTCCAATCAACAGCTGAGATTCCAGCATAAATACTAATGGGACCTATGGAGAAAAACACTAATTGGGGCCATGTGCAGGTATTCACATTAGTGATGCAAAATATGTCCAGGTGAGAATTCTGACTAGTCTAAAATACTGTTCAAAAATCGTAAAAAACCTCTCCAAATAAACAGTTCTAATGAGAGAAACTCTAGTTAAAACAAACCACTGTGAAGTGTACTGGTATAAATCACAGGCACCGTAAAGGTCTCAGGGACTGGAGGCTCCTACTGGAGGTAAACTCTCCCCAGACTTGTGCCGTCCCTTATCACACACAACAACTCCACACCAATGAGAGATAACTGGTGTATAGTTACAGCCAAGTCATCATTTCCTGCTCTGTTTCAGTTAGCTTTTAACCCAGCAGCTGCTGAACAGTCCAATACTGCAGTGCTGTACTGAAGCCTCAAATTACTGCAGACTAGCCAATGTCATAATCACAACTTTAACCCAAACCCACCCTAACTTAAACCATATCATTAACAGTTTAATTATCAGGACTTAATCGTTACAGCAATTTCTACTTTATCTTACAGTCATAAACTAGTCATACCCATATTCCGTAGCTTTATAAAACATGCAATATTAAATTATTAGGAATCTACCCAAATTCAATTTGTTTTACACAGATCAAAGGAACAAGGACAAGACATGTTCAGTCATTTTCATAAATAAATATTATAGACTTCTTGAAACATTTAGCAGTTAATAGTGGAAAATCCACTTAAATTGTTCCCTTTTTATAAAGCGATTGAAAAAAACAAATTAAACAATAAATAATAATAAATTAAAACAGCCAAATATAATAGACGTACTGTTAAAACAAAAACTTGTTTATGGTTATAATGTGAAAAAGTTTTGGATAAATCCAGATCACCCAACAAAATTATAGACGAATTAGAATGTAAACTAAATAAATAACGATAAAAGTGTTTCATACTGTGATCAGGGACTTCATTGTGTCTCACAGCTATATACTAACACAGGCATATACAGTGATGTGTTTAACCCTTTCAGATTGTTTGATTGGGATTTTATGCAGGGGCTTAGCCAGAAATCAAAAGTATGGTGTCCAAAATAGTCATTTTGCTTCATTTTTGAAGTAACTGGGTGGCCAATTTTTATAGTTTCCCTATCTTCACGTCCTGCATGTTAAAGTTCCTTAAAACAAGGTGTCCAAATGTGGCAATGTTCAATTCAGGGTGTCCAAATGATGCGTGGACACCCTGAAAACCTCTGGCTTAGACCTTTGCCTAATTCTTTGGTTTTGTGCCATACTTAAGGCTAGACCATTTGGTTAAGGAAACCACCCTCTAAGCCACTGGCAACAGACAAAGACAAGGCAGGACCATCACGGGATACTGTACAAAAACATCACAAACAGATCCACTTAGTGTAGCCATTTAGCTCTGAGATCACCATGCAAATAAGAAGCTCCCTCCAAACTGAGAGCCCCTTTAGAATAAATAAGTTCTTCTACTAATAGATAGCATGAGCAGTTTTGGATTTATTTGATTGGGATTTAACATCGTACTCAAGGGTTTTTCACTTATATGATGACGTGCCAGCCCGATGGGTGAAGGAAACAACCCTTGACACCACTGGTTACAAACAAAGACAAGACAGGACAAATGCAGAACAATAACACGACGCAATACAGAGTAGCATTTTGTAGCATGTCCTCATCAAATGGGCTGTAAAGTCTAACCAATTATTTATTTGAGGTTAAGGTTAACTCACCGATACAATAGAGGACCAGCCCAGTGGGTCAGGAAATCTCAGTGGATGGGCTAGCACAACAAACACATTGATTGGCTGGTTTATTTGATTGGCTGGTAAATTTGATTAGCTGGTCATTTGATTGGCCGGTTTATTTGAATGGTTAGTTGATGGATTGATTGTTATTTAAAACTGTGCTTAAGGGTATTTCACTTAAGGTTTGTTTGTTTGTTTGATTGAGGTTTAATGTGTACTCAAGGGTATTTCACTTATATGACGATGGATTGTCTACTTCACATTGCTCCTTCCTTAAATATGGTGGAAATCCGAGAGGAAACCTTGTAAACAAACAACCCTGCGATTGCCGGAGCCAAATCATGTAATTCACTCATATAAAGGACGGTCGACAGACAGACTCCATCCCGTGAATGGTAAATCGAAGTAGGATTAGCAAGGGCACCCACTACCACTAAGCCACATCCGTAGACCATTTCATTTACAATGAGTTACTTGTAAGACAAAGTGTGTAGTAGCTTGTGTTGTTTTGTTTTGCTTGATTGGGGTTTAATGGGGCTCTAGGACATACCACCTACTTCTTTGACAGAGTGCCAGGCCATTGGCTGAGGAAACCACCCTTGACCTTACTGGCAATAAACAATGACAAAAAATGGCAATTAGATGATGGAATTCTACAGACATGATAAAAAGATCTGTTTTGTGTGGTGCCTTACTCCGAGAGCACCAGGGCAACAGGATGATCGTTCTAATCGCTCCAGTTACACATTTACAGCGCTAGATGTTACAACACATGGGTTTTATGATAGCCATTACATGTCAGCTAACTACAGAGTTCTGGCATACAGGAAGCTCCCAGAAACAACTGTAGTCCTAATCTCAGGAATTACAAATGACTGACAGCTACGGTTAAACTCTCGAGCCATCCTAACAGGAACTAGCTGCAGTCGTTAAAATTATGTGAAGAAGTAATGCTGAACACATTCTTGGAACTATGAACTTTGACCTGTAGGCTGCAGTTAAAAATATTCTGTTGGTACGTATTTCACAGCATACAAGGAATGGTGTACGAGACAAGGATCCTGGAAAGATTGATTGATTAGTGTTGGACGCCATGCTAGACAGTATTTCTTATGTATTAAGGCAGTGAATTTTAGTACTAAATCCACAACACAGCTTTAAAATTATTAGCTTTTATAAAATAAAATCTGTAGCGGAAAGTTATTATTATATATAAATGCTAGGGTTGATAGAATTCAATTTCTTACACACCCAAACAAACACAACTGAATCTTTTTTTCCTACATGTAAATATATTTCATCAAGACTAAATGTTTTGTTCCAAATTGAATATTTGTTCCCAGAAAAGGACAAATGTCAAACACCTTTGAGCTAAGTTTGATGTTTTATTCAATCTATGGCCAGCTAAGCAGCCTGTACATTGAGCAACAAAGTGATTATGAATAGATTAAAGACACAAAATGTCTACCTGTTTTTCTTATATTGCTTGTGTAATACATGTAGATGTAAATTAAAATCTGCGACAGTCCTACTCAAAGGTCTATCTAATTACTTGATCCGCATAACTATCCCACAAGGAAGGAATAAACTGTGAATGGAACTTAAAAGCATTTATTTGATTTCACCGTTTAAGTCCAAATTAAAAAATAACTTAATAATTTAAACATGATTCCGATATATGATATATGTTCATTCATGCGCATGTGTGTGTATGTGTGTGTTAATAGGAAATTCATCTAGCCTTAATTCCTAAATATTTTGTTTAATGATATTAATGAAAACTGCTTTATTACTGTTTCTTACACTCCAAATCACCTCTTCCGTGTTTTTTAAACTCTGATTATCTATTTGGGATTGAAGAAGTCCATTATGACTTTATTTCCAACTAACCGATATGTTCGAACTTGAAATGTACATTTGAAGAAATTTGGTGAATAAACACAAGTCAAATGAAATCAAGATGAAACCAGACAACACACATCACCTCTCTCATGTACCAAAGGTCACACGTTGGCCTTGACCTTGAGCACAGTACATTGAAACGGCTCAATGTCTATTAAGTGTGGTTACCAGTGGAATGTCCAGGATTATTGCCGTCATACATGAGCTTCTGAATGCCATTGCCATCTCCAAATGTTCAACAGTAACGACCTTGTTAGAATATATCTGATAATCCCTCAAATCTAGACTGGATTAGAAACCTAGAGAATTCGGTCAATCAAGGATCCTAACGGGGGGTTTTAATTTGACATGGTCAAGTGTCAATGTCTGACAAAAATGGGAGTCAATTATCTTCTAAACATGTGCTTTCCATTCCAAATCCAATGTACAGTGGCGCGGGAGTACAGGTAGGCCTATACATGAATATAAACTAGGCCTCAACGTACAAATCCTCATAAACTGGAGTTAACTTAAAATCTAAACGATTCATTATCAGTTGGATTCAACGTATTATTTAATCATTTAAGATTTGAAGTTATTGTCTACAATATACTTACAAGTAAATACATGTAGTTTGCTTAGGGTCAGTCCTTGATTATGGCTTAAAATAAAACCGCTGAATCTGTTAATGCTGATCTCATAATCTGTGTCACCAAAAATGACTTTCAACACATACAGACGTAGGGGATTACACAAGTAATCAGGTTATACAGCATAGGGTAGGCCTCCTTTGAAACCGGGTGTGTGGTCCTTCAAATTTACATTAGAATACTACCAAGTTTAACAGAAGACAAGTTTTTGCACAAAGCAATATTGTAGTTGTTACCACCAATAAGCTAAGGGGATAACATTTCTATTGCACATGTATGTTCTGCTACATGTATATGAGTATCTGTAAGTAAATGCTGCCTATACTGTGTCAACGAGACAGACGATTCTATTTTCCGCTGAAGGATATCACTTTATTGCAAAGTTTAGATCTTAACATCTTTGAATGGCATTTAGAAGTTGATTAACTAAAAAGGCAAAACACTATATGGATGGCAACTTTTTTTAAGTTTAGATCTTTTCAGAGAGAAATGTAACTTATATACCCAAGCTTATTAGTAGGCCTACATTTAAAAGGTTCGATTTAGACTTCCTTATTTTCATCTCCCAGTACTAATATTATCCAAACCTCCTTTCCGTTTTGGTATACAATTCAAACAAGATGGCATCTTCAGATACCTTTTTATATTAGGCAATGTGCAAGTCATCCTTCAAAGGAAATGGCTAAACAGGCAGACCTACTATGGATCTGTCTATGGCGTCCACAGACAAGTTTGCAGGGAGTGGTAAATCCAAAGTCAGCCCCACAATGTTAGGGATATTGGTTGTGATTTTTCGTCTGTATGATTCTTCCAGCCCCCTAGCAATGGCATTTCTGGTTGACAGTATGATATCGCAAATGGAAATTAGCAGCAATTCATTTGAAAACATAAGATTGTTCAAGATTAATCCATTTTTAAATTCAGGTAAGGAATTATAAGACAAGGTCACATTACTTCATGTTTAGAATTTTTAAGCCATTAAAACTTTAACTTTACGCGATCATGTTTAATCCTTTTTAAATTCAGATCTAAAATTTTAAGATAAAGTTATACTAGTCCAGATGTAGACTATTTTTTTTAGCCGTTGTTTCTCAACCACTGGTAATTTGATTTATTAATGGATGGGCGTTTCACACTGTGCTTAAGGAAGGGTACTTCACTTATATGATGACAATTTGTCTACTTCACACTGTTCCATGCCTAATTAGGATAGAAAACCAAGAGGAAACCTCATGGTAGACACAAAGAGATACAGGCTTCTTTAAGTGGCATTTAGACATAGGGAGTATTATAAGGCAAAGAATACCTTAGTATGCATAACAACTTCTTGATTTATTTCACACAAGTAGTGTGAAATAAATCAAGAAGTATTCAAGTTGCCTTATGAACCAGAGATACAGGTATCTGCTTACATGACGAGATATATTTGATTATATTCTTGTATCATACTAAAAAATTTCCAAATCTGGAAAATACTCAAAAAAAGAAAAAAACAATTGGTTATGCCTTATTTCTACGTCTAAAACTGGAAGCCAAGACTAGAAATACAGTACGTCTAGCTGAGCTGATGAACAGAACAATAGCTATCCTCAATGTACAATATTCCACAGATTTAGATGTAACTTATACAAATTTAATTACGTCCCACACTGTTAGTCTCTTACACAGAGCCAGGTTGCCTCACCAAACCATGATATGGGGACCTATTACCACAAGATAATGTGATTAGTAATGAGTCCCACTGTTAGTCTAAAGACAGAGAATGGGCGCTCGGGGCACTGGGTGAAGAAAATCAGCCTTGAAACCACTGCCAACGAACAAAAAAAAAACACTGGATTAAAAAAAAAGGACAATCATAGAAAACAATACAATGACCTTACAAATATATCAGGCTCATGTTGCCCTTTAGCTTCGAGAGAATCAGGGCAACAGAAAGCTCCCTCCCCACCCTACAGTCAAAATAATATGTTCAGTATTTCCTGGTGGGAGGGGATTGCAAGGGCCAATATTCAGGGCATTTTATCTAAAGCCATGGCCATTTGCCAAACTGATTCAGGCTTGAGTTGGCTTTAGGCTCTGTGAGCAACAGGGCAACAGGAAGCTTCCTCCATTCACCCATCTTTACAGGGGCAAACAAAATGGTCCAATTTATTTGTGAATTATTCCACGACAAATAATTAATTAAACTTAAGTTTTTTACAAAATTAAACACATACCAATACTGTGTGACCGATTAACCCACGATATATAAATAAATAGAGACAAAAGACATATGGTAAGTTAATGAAGGTAAATACAAGGCTATCAAAGCTACATGTAGGTGAAGATGTATGAAGTAGGCGTGTTTGAAAATCTATAATAAAAAAGAGCTAAATAGAAGAATCAGCATGCAAAGAATATTAATTTATAAGTAATATTAATAATTGTTAAAATTTTAATTAGACTTTTTCAATTATATACAAATAATAAATGTAATTTACATTAAAATGTCAAATGTGCAGCTGTATGAATGAAAGCAAAGTTCAACTTGAATATATACTACAATGAACTGATTAATTGCTTAATTATTAACAAAATAATGCACATTTAAACAATTTTATTATTATTTATATAGATATATAAAACTAAAATTATGAACAATAATCGTCTATTTTGGCGAAATTTAATTTATACCTAAATAAAACAAATGTATGCACAAATTTTCATCAATAATAATAAAATAAACATGATGATGTTTTACAGATTTTTATATATTCGGTTATAAGTTGTTCATACTTGTATCTATATAGAGCATGTTATTGAAACTAAGGTCAAAGGTAAAAAGTTCAGAGGTTATATGTAAATGTAGGAGGGCAAAGGTTGAAGAGAGCATAGCCAGAGAGTATATCAGGAATATAAAGGTGGATATAATATAAGAAATACACTGGTGAACAGGGACCATGTTGGAACAAAAAATGAAACTGAATTTTCTTTCAAGACAGCCATTAGTTACAACTAAACAACAAACCATACATTTCAGACATAAATTCTAGTAAATCTCTCCTGCTTAAACAAAGTTTGAAAAAAAATATGAAAACTGCAGTTTTTCCATGCAATTAAAACTTTAGCTTTTGTCCAGATTCAACACTGCGTTCATCTATTATATTATAACTCACATAAAATTTCGTCAAAAAAATTCTTTCATTGGAAGTAATTTTGAGGACTTAGAAATTTCGTTTGAGATGCAGATGACATATTTTTCATTAAGAGAGCATCAGGTTTTCTCAAAAAACCTAAATCAGTTTGTTTAGAGGCTACAGTACTTTCACAACTATCAAAAAAGTTACAGTTATAACGAAATTATATATGATTTACAGTGTCATCATTCTAATTGTTTTCCCATAAAATAAACAACTATTTTTATTAAGTACCATCATCTCGCTGTTTCCTTATCATCATGTTTTCCCAAACCATGCAATAAACAACCATGTTTCCCCCAAATATCACAATCCCGGTTTTTTTATTGCCATCCTGTTTTCTCCACATTAATGGTCATGTTTTCCCATGTGTTTTCTCACAACTGGGTTTTCTCTTTATACCACCATCCAAGTTTTTCATTGTCATAATGTTTTCCCAGACTATTATCATTCGTGTTTTCCTTTTTTTTTCATATTACATGCATATGCATCCCTGTATTTTTCCTGTGATCCACAGTTTTCAATTCACTTATCATCTACGTTTTCCAATATCATCAAAATCCATACTTTCCAGTACAATTGATAATTCTGCTTTCCGAGGTTTGGCAGAAATAAACATTTTGATTCTGTCTGACATGCCTTTTAAGAGAATTAGGAGTTTCTTGTTTTCCCAAAGAGACATAATAAATGTTATTTAAATGAGTTAAAATCGTTGCTTTCCAAGAAATTTAGAATTTTCCAAGAGCTTTCCATGAGTTTAATATATGTTTTGCCAAAGAGTTAAGATACATGTTTTCCCAGAGGAAAATTTATGGTTTCCCAATGAGTTAGATTTTCTGTTTTTCCAGGGATAGAATTTTATTTTCCTTGGGATAGAATTTATGATGAAAAAATTAGTTAAAGTTCTGGTCTTCACATAATAAAAATTACCTTTTCCCTGAGAGTGATATTAGTTTTTTTCAAATTATATCTGAATTTTATTTAACCTTGAATTTCCTTGCTTTGTTCGTCTTAATTGATTTTTAACATTGTACTCAAGGTAAAAGCTGGGATCTACAGTCACCAGACAACTACAATTTTATTTCTTATACAATTTACATGTAGGTTAAGATGCCTGTAGCCATAAACCTGATTCTTAATTGTTTGTTTGTTTGTCTGTTTGTCTAATTGAAGCTTAATTCATAATTGATACAATGAAGGGGTACAGCAATCAAATACAATGCTAACAGTCCAACGGCGAGACTTGCCAGTTTGGTATATTTTAAACAAATTGATAAAAGATTAACGATCAAGCAAAACCATCACTAGTTCACTTTATTTCTCTGTTTTTTCTAAAACCAAAACGAAAATGATTGATATTGAACACATATAATATCTAATGAAAAGAAAATTCAGTTTCATTTGTTGTCATGACAATGTCACCTGTTAGCAGTTTTGTCTGTTAAGAGTTATTTCCCTTACCGTTTCCACGCCTTGAGAGAATCCTGAATGGCCACTTGCATTCCCGTGACCAAATTTTTCATCACCCAAAATAGCATTATCAGAACGGACGAATATCTGTTTCAAGGAATATTGTCATAAATTTTCATATATCAACAAAAAAACTTTCAGTGAAAATTTTCGTGAAAGAATATTGTGTTATATGTAAATCGATGTAATAAAAATATCTCAATAAATACAACACAGAGTTATCATAAGAAATTACATACATGTATACTAAAAAGTTGCTTTAATTAGCATCTGCAATAGCTAGTAACATCTTTGAATGGCATTTAGAATTTGACAGCCAAAAATTCAAAAGACTGTCTAGATTCCAATTTCTTAACGTCTATCCTGTCATTGTATTCATGTGAATGATAAGATAATGGTAGACATTTAAAAAACACATTAAGAAACACAAAAGGACAAAGGTCAGTCGAAAATCAACGAGATGCCAAAACAAACCTTTAATTTCAATATTCCAACATGAAGAAAAGACATGAAAGTGGCTTTGTTCAATGCATTCTTTCCATAAACTTCTACAGGTATTTGAATAAAAATTAAGAACAGAGTAACCAGGACATCTCCCTGATATCCAGGTATTTAAATATTTTATGGCTGCTATAAACCTGCAAAGTACATTGGAAGCGATACAGCACACGTTAATTGAAAGACCCTTCCGGCTTTATTGTCAGAATGTAGATAATCCTTAATAGTAATACGTTAGCAAGGAAGGTATTTAAATTTAATACAAATAAAGAAATTTGAGAATGGTAATTTTGTTCCGGAAAAGATATGGGAGACCAACATATTATACATCTATTTCCAAATTGATGTTAATAAATTATTTTTTTATAAAATCTGTGTCAAAATCAGCCAAACTGGAATAAAGAGCCCGACAATAATCAGATCAAACTGGTGTACGAAACTGGACAAATTTAATTATAGAAACTCCTTTGACTTAAATGTTTCACTTATATCATGACAAGCGGAATGAGAGCCCACAGGGAGAGTATAACCAGGTACCATGTATGGAAGAAAGCGGCAGCAAGCAATAAACAGATATCCAAAGGACGCTTGTTTGGTTGGGGTTTTATACTTAAAGTTATTTCACTCATATAACGGTCTGCCGGCGCAATGGGTGGAGGAAATTAACCTTCCTTCACACCAATGGCAACATACAAAGACAATACAAAAAGATTACAAAACAGATTGGCTTCGTGTTGCCCCTTAGCTCTGAGCGCACCAGGGCAACAGCAGAACCCTCTGAACCACCGGCTGAAAAGATCACAAGAAAGCAAGTGTGAAATTTATAATGTAAGACACCAGAAACACAAGGGTCCATGTTGCTCCTAAGCCTGAGGACCAACATGGACCTTTCACTAAAAACAGCCTTGGTTGTTCATGAACATCTATCAATTAATTAAATTTGTTCGCTTGATTGGAGTTGACATCTTCAAAGGTATTGCACTTTCATGACGACAGATTGTTGGCTACTTATTCTGCTTTAAATTTTCTTAAATACAGTTGAAAACCTCATAAAAAGCAACCTTGTGATTCCCCACATGTGAATCCCTACATGTGAATCCCTCATTTAATTGGTGGACTCGATCCTGTTAGC